>JANIJG010013861.1:0-10120 GCA_024611175.1 Megaceryle torquata
TTCTCTTTCACACAAAGAGGTTACATTGCTTTTTTTTGCACTTCCTTTTAGCCTTTTATAATTGACAAAAAGGAAGAAAAGTAAACAAAAAAAAAAAAAAAAAAACAAAACCAACAACATGCAGTCAAATAGAAAATGTAATTTCATTTGGGTATAAATGGAGTTGAGGAAGACACAAATACCTCTTTCTCGGTCCTTACTCACAGATAATGCAAATGATATCTTGGAAAATACATCTGAATGCTGAAATGTTTCCCATCCTGCAGTTGCTTTTCTAATAGATATGGAAAAAGCATTACATGGTTCTTGGAAGATCTGAATGATGATACTAGAAATAATGAAAAAATGCAGTTAAATAATATCCTTGTACTGCAGCTGTGGAGTGGGCAAATATAAAAACCCATATTGAAAAGCTGTACTGGCTTCTTTTTATTCAAAACAATGGGTCTTAGCAAAAGGCCCTGTAGAAGACAAAAAAAAAAAAATTTTTTAATGTAAGAGTTGGTTAAAGTAAGCTTCCGAGGCAGCTGTACCTACAGATGATCTGAGATGAGTTTGTCCGGTAGTGTCAACTTTTGTGGGGCATTTCAAAAAGCAGTCCTAACCACTGCTTTTCCCTGAGTTGTAAATTAACAGTTCAGGCTATTCCTTCAGAGAAAGGAAGATTTTTACCATCACATCCCAGTACCTATATTTCATGTTGCTACTTATGATAACTGCTGGGTGATATCTGTCATGGAAAGAAATACTCTTCACCCTTCCCAATTTCAGCAGCTTATCTGACCTCACTCCTGGTGCTGTTGCTGCTCTCTGTCAGAGCTTTTTGAGGCATATCAGAAGTCAGGATTCAGTACTGCTTAAGGGTGAGAAAACATGGAGCAATTTTAATTCCCAGATTCAACCTAAAACAAAGTTGAGTTGAGTTTAGTTTAGCTACAACCATACAAACATTTTTCTGTCCTGACCATCACTTTCTTAGAAAATAAGGGTTAGAGAGACGATTGAACTTAATCACGCTTTAAAGCCTCTACATTGCAAACCAACTCTTCAGTTTCAGTGCCATAGGGAGAATAAAAATTCCTCATAGTTGGCCCACCTTTGCTGTTCTGAGAAGTCCCTAAACAGAGAAAAGAGAGCCATCCTTCTAATTTGAAAGAGATGATAAAGTCCCAGCCTGTATGATTGGTGCATAGTTCAGCAACAGAACTGACCTATAGACACAAACTTAACTGGAAATACATACCTGGTAGCCATAGTTATAAGGTAAATTCACTGTTGGTTTATTGGTTTGGTTTGTGGTTTGTTTGTTTGGTTTTTTTCCTGAAGCATAATTCATCTAGTTTGCTATATATATGGAGCAATCTCTTAATTTTCCTGAAATTTTTATGAGACTGTGACAAGTAATAGGATTTTCTGTCTAAGTCCAGTCTCTGGGTGTCTGAGAACACACCTGGAAATACCAGTGTCAGTGACAGAGCGCTGTTAATTCGGTTTTATGCATGCCTTGCCTACCAAGATCAGGGGAGTTTCATGTTAATTTTTGATAACGTAGTAAAATGTTTTCTTTTTGTGGTTTATGTCTGAGCAAAGAAATCAACACGATATGAACTCTTCAGACAGCTGAGAAACCAGATTGAAATGCTGGACTGAGTTTGTAGCTGTCCTTGATGCTATGTCTTTTGAGATGGATATAGATCATGCAAATCTCGCTGTAGTAATTCTTGAAGTTGGTTGACTTTTGAATGCTTAATCTTTCGACCTTTATGATGCATTAATGTTTTGAACATATTTAACTAAGCTTGTAAGGAAAAGGCATCTCAGATTATGTGTGGAAAGAAAAAAAAAAAAAAAAAAGAAAGGAAAGAAAAGAAAGAAAGAAATCTGGAACCAATAAACTTGTGAAGCTTGTAAATTCCTTCTTTCCAAGTTATTTATCCTAAAGAGGGTACGAGCTCTGCTTCTTAGAAAGAAAAATGCAGACAGAGGAATGGGACACTTAATGAGTATAATATATCTGGAGGCTTCGGACTGAGGACAACCTATGTTAAGTATCTGCCTTTGCAGTCAAATCTCTTAAATTTCTTTCCCAAAATGAAAGGTTCCTACCTCAAAACAGTCAAGATTAGTGAAAAATTAATGAAAGTCTAACTGGAGCGCACTGGCCTTTGATGCAGGTTATGTCCATGTTAACTTTGCTGTGACTCTCATAGTTTGGGACGTTTTGTCTATGTAGAAAACTTTTTTTTTTTTCCCTTTTCTTCTTTTTTTTTAACCATCACCACTTCAAAAGTGGATGAAAGAACATTGTAATAAAAAAAGTCTCAGGAAAATCATTTCAGGACAAAAACCACAGAAAGGAAATTTGAAGCCACAGAACATTTTTTTTGAAGAAAATTGATCACATGAAAGCGAGAAAGAATATGATTAAATTGAAAATACTTGGCAAGATTAAGTATAATAGACACCAGTAACCATTTACTGCTGTGTTTACTGTATAAACTGTATATGAACAAGCTAAGAATACACAATACATGTCAGATTTCAGGTGTGAGCCAGGTTCATTGCCTTATGATTCACAGCCATGTGTGTTTTCTCATCAATGTTCCCAAAAGCCTGTTGAATATGGAGACTATAGGATTGAGACTACAGACCTTAAAACTGAAATACTACATCAATAAGGCAGGGTAAGCTGCTCTACTGTTCATGCATCCCATCTCCTATGGGAAGTGTCATACAATCATGAGGCCCCAGGCTTCATATTGGGGTCTTTAATTCAATGTCAAAGCAGCAGAGTGCAAAGACGTGACTGCAATGTCAGGGGGGTGATACTATTTGTCAGTTCTATCAAAGGTTGGTAATTTCATGTTATACTGCATGAACTGGGCATCTAGATTATCTGGAGTGCTTACACCTCAAAGCATAGAAAGAAAGGCAGTCTGTGTTCCTGACTCAGCTGCTGCTGCTTTCTGCTCATGTCCCTACCTGTAGCTAGAGCTGGTTCTGTAGGATGGTAGCCTTTCATAGTTTTTAAAAGTAATTTCTATAAACTAAAATTTACTTCTCTTTTATTATTTGTTAGATGCTTTTTTTTTTTTTTTTAATTTAGAGACGGTCATATTTAAGATACCGGAAAAGAAATATTTGAAGTCCTTGTAAATATTGGAAGACAAAAATGTTCTAACAGTTTCACAAAGAATTGGTACCTCTGAGGTTAACTGTATCTTTGAGAGGGCAAGGTTTAACCCAACACCATGGGTCCAGTGGCTTCATAGGGATTATCTGCTGCCATCAGAGAAGGGCTGTATTATTTCACTACAGGTGGTCTGCAGCTTTTGACTGATCACCCATGTTCCTGAGAGATGACTGAGCGTCTCTCCAGTATAAGCATTTTCATATTTCCAGGGGAAAACCACACACAGCAAAACAGGCTCACGGCACGGCATGCTTGAGGACCCTGACTCTGCCTCCAAAACTTCACAATTTTTCCATCATCTGTCACAGCACAGCAATTTCTGTAGGATCAGAGCAGTGAGATGCTGCCAGACAAGTACTACTCATTATATCCTGCTAGTTAGGGGTTGCTCAGACCAGGACACCCGAGAGGTCCCTGGGGAGTGGACAGGGAAGGTATGGAGCTCTGGCTACTGACAGAACAACAGCCACAAAATGCCCCTACTTCCTCAGCAATAAAAAGTGAAATGTTTCTCCAGTTACAATTTCAGGTAAAATTTAGGCAGGGACAAAAGCATGTAGGTGGAATTTGGTTGGTCTCCTCAGTGCTCTAGAAAATTCCAAAAGTCCCAATGTCACTGGAAACAGAGATGCTCGGGTTCCCTTTAAACTCCATGACCAGGTGATACTATGCCTGATAGTATCAGGCAGGTTCCTCTTGCACCAAGATTCCTTCAGACTCCCCTACAATTTCAGTCATAGGCCTGAGTTTCTTTATCTCTACAGAAAAGAAAAGAAATAGGTCATATGGACACAGAGCTGCAAAGAGAGCATCAAACCGTTGTGCATGGAAGTGCCAAGCCCTGCACAACACTGGGACAAGGCTGTGCTTCAGATCTTGCCAGCCTGTGCTTGGCACAGCACCAAAGGGCCCCAAGCAAAGAGGGCTGAGAGTCAGTTACCCCTGAGCTCCTCTTTCCCAGGGCAGCACTTCATTTCAGCCAGTAGAGAAAGCAAGAGCACTTTCGGATCTTGTGGGCCCATTTAATAATGAGAAAATTCTGTCCCTAATGAGAACTGAGTACTCACAGTAATGCAGGAGGATATACTGAATGTTGTCACATATTACCAAATCTACTGTCATCGTCTTTAAATTCCAAACCAGCCTAAACTCACAGACCAATGTAGCCACGTTGTGCCACTGTTTGCAGACCACAGCCCTATGTCTGTGGGCATTCGATTTTCTCTGCAACTCCTCAAAAACCATCTCGATTCTAACTATTGGTTGTAAGGTGAAGTATGAGCACAAACTGTTTTCAATATCCATCACCAGATTTCCACATTGGACTTTAATTCTCAAATTGTATGTTGGCAGTTGCAGTCATAATGACTACAGAATTTTCTATTACATTAGCTGTAGCAAACTGAAATCTAATACCTAGGAAAACAGAAAATATCCTGAGTGTTATAAAAATAAAACAAATATTTCTGAATGGAGCCCAGCAGCTGTACTCTAATTACTTTAAATTTCAGTATATAGAAACTATGTTGAGTGACAAGTCAATTTATTTGCATGCTGGAAAATTCATGTTCTAGGCATGTGTTTATATGATAACAGCTTCAAGCATATGCTTTTTATTTTTCCCAAATAGACAGATGATTTTTTTTTTTGAGGCACACCGTAGGTTTTCTGCTCATGCTGCAGTTAGCACACATTTTTCCTTATTTATAGTTTTGTGGGTGTGAATGTACTGTTCTTGGAAGTTGTTGGATTGGCAGTCCTGCAAGATATTCCAACATGCCCTGCTACTTTCCTTAATCCTGACCTGATGAAACCACCTCCTGGGGAAAGAGAAAGCCATTCACTCTTCATCCCCAGCTGATACCTGGCTTCTTCATTGAAAGGCTACCCACAAATGTAGCAAGCAGGACCACTTGTCACAGTACTTGGTGTGGTTTAGGTATCTTGGAGGAAATGGTTGAAAATTTATATTTGTCTACTACCCTGTTAATTCTATAGATAGAGAAGCCTAAAGTTCAGTTTTCTTTTGCTTACTAGGAATGAGGATATGTCTGAAAGGACACTCTTGCATGGAGCTGAATTAATTAGTCTTATAAAATTTAGTATTTTACATAGATTTCTAAAAGAGCATAAATGTCTTTGTTTCATAGAAACTTTTCCATTTTATTAAGATATATCCTGAAAAGAAAAAAAAAAAAATCAAGAAGATGATTTTGTACTTCTTTGCTAAATACCAGGTCCCTTTCACAACAATCACAATCAAGCTTTCAATCACAGTACATTTAAAACCATTAGAGGTTCTCCTGTAAAAGGAAAACTACCTCATAGACATATGTAAAACCAAACTGCAGCTTGGGGCTAGAATTTGATGGAGTGAGTCTTCATTAAATTCAGCCTTAAGATGCAGAAATACCTTCTGGAAATTAATGGCAATTGAGTGTTCTGTTCTTTACTAGATATATGCCCATGAGATTTTTAACTCAGTCCCTGAGATAGAGAGTGTGGCCCTTGCCTTGGCAGCTGTTCAAATCAGCTGAAATAAACCTGGAGGTTTTATTATGTCCAGCTTGCCCAAGAGACAACTCTAATCCATATGGAGGCTGGATATAAAACATGTAGGCATGCAGTGACAAAAGGTGCCTACAGGCAGCAAAGGGCAAGAAACCGGGATGGGTCAAATGAGCAAATATCAAAGACTCTCAAATAACCAACTGAAAGGTAAATATTCTTGAGCAAATGGGATATGCCCATAGCACTACTGAGATTTCATAGAAACCAGTCTTTGAAAACAGTTCTGCTGGGGTGTCTCTATTTGTCTTTCCAATTCTGGAATATTGGATTAAAATGGTCTGTTTGCTCTTAAAGTCCATCCATTCTTGCTACTCATTCCCCACTGCAGCCTCCTGACTTCTCAATTATCTTTTCGGCAGCTCCTGACAGTACCACAGATGTTGATGTTGCCCATCTGGATATTTCTAATGCACCCCACCATGACACTTGCTTAGCAAAATACATGAAGGTACAGAGGATAAAAGGTATTTATTCATAAAGGGACTGTGCAAGGTCTAGGAATTATTTAAAATCCACTTAAACACTGTGAAGGCAAAACATAATGCATTTAAGGATTATTACCTGAGGATATTAAAGGAACATATTTTAAAGATAAAAATCCCTACATTATTTCCTTTGCTTCATTGTGTGTAGAAATTAGGATGAAAGACCCATGACTTGGGCTAAACCCAGAATTTTTGCTGTTTCATTCTCTCACTTATCTTCCACTGTTCTTTGCTAATAGCAAAACTGATATGAGTTGTACATGATGTGATCATTGCTTAATGTAACTGGTTAGTTTTTTGGTATGTCAGTGTCATTCTGGCTTAGGTGGTGATATCTCTAATGGACTGCACATGGCAGATGATCATTTTGGCTGCACGGGGAACCACCCCAACACCTGATTTAGTCACTTAATACCTAGCATAAGTGGTGGGATGAATGAATTCTGCTGGAGGCTAAATCTCCTTTCACAGCTGTAGTAGAACAGAGGCTGCCAAAATCTCACACTGCAGCCTGTGATTTCAGGCTAAGGTATAGCAACTTTCTGGAAACACAGTGGGATAATAAAAGATGTGCTAAATATACAAGTCTGTGAAAGACAAATAAAATATATGAGATTTATTTTGGTTGGTAGTGGTAGTTGGTTGGTTTTGCCTGGAAAGCAAGAAACTGACCCTGAAGATCTTTCTTTGCACCTTCACTTCATCTTCTGCCCCTTCTGCTTGTTACTCCCCACACTGGAAAGTAAACGTTGCCACTGTATAGACAAAGAAAATACGGTTTTCTTTGTAACTGTTCCAATACTAGGTTACTGTTTCATGTTACATTACCTTTTTGTTCAGTGAAGCATCGGTTTATAATCTTAGTTGTGTTTTCATCAGATGTGTTTCCGTGGGTATTTTAGTGCGGATGAGGCTGTGCAGAGTCTCTGCTGAGCTGTCAGTGAAGGAGTTTGCGTGCTGTGTGGGTTGGTCCTGCATGGATGCCCTTAGAAAGCCTCGAAAAGTAAGCCGTGGAAACCAAAATTAAAGGACATTAATGTGAGAGGGGTGGTGAATGTCGTTTGTCTCCTCAAAAAAAAAAAACAAAAAAAAGTGGAACAAAGACAGCTTCTTCCCTTATCTCGCTGCTTCCTAGATGTGCTGTAAATGTTTTGGTTTCTGTGGTGCCGGGCTCCAGCCGCCAGGCCGGACTCCCATCCTGATCGTGCCCGAGGAGAGGGACTGAGCGCCCGGCAGCCCCTGACCGACCCACGCTGCTTCTTGGCACGATGTTTGCAAACGCCACCCCGACATCACCACCTCCCACCCCCGGGCGAGGTGCACTGTGTCGGCCCCTGCAGAGCCTTGCCGGGACCTTCATGAAGTTTCTTGCCTGACGGTTCTCCCGACGGTGCGTGCGGGCCCCTGCCCGGAGGTGCTCCCAGCACCGGGAACCCTGTGGCGGAGGCACTGGGGAATGCCAGGGACCGGGGGGGAGCCGCAGTACTGTTTGCTTATGTCACTCTGCCTGCAAGATCCTGGAAGGGGTAAACGGCCAGAATTAACCGGCGGAGGTTACCGGGAGGCTCCGGAGCCCGACAGGTATATTTCACAAAGTGATGGCATTAGTGCGTGTGTGTGTGCCCCGCGTGTCACTCCCGAGAGCTGGTGCCGAGGCAGCCCCCGGTGATGTCGCCCCTCGTTGCTGGAGTCTCCTCAGCAGCGGGGTTAACCTCCTCGAAAGCCCGAAAGTCCCCGCTGCGTCCTCAGCGGAGGTTTAAAAGCCGCCAGGGTTGGGTGTTTGCAGAAATGCCTGGATGTCTGGCACGGGGAAACGCGACCCAAACCGCCCTGGTACCCCGGAGTGGGAGTGGGGTCAGGAACCCATCACTCGGTGGTACGGCGGGTGAGAGACCAGCGTCCCTCCCGGCAGCGAAATTCAGGGCGGGCAGGTTGCACGGCCGAGGTGGGGAGGGGGGATCCCGCTGTCCCCGCCGCATGAGAAACAGGGGACAGGACTGGCGGCCGAGCCTGGAGAGGTCCGCGCCCCCCGCCGCGATGTCCGGGCGCTCTGAGTTTTTCCCGTGTCCGTGGGGCTGCGTGTTGCCGGGCTAGGCGGTCAAAGCCTGGAAGTGCCAGGATGCATGCACCCTTCCTAATCTGCCGAGGGAAGCCGTTTCCAGTACTTCCCCGAGGGAAGGCAAACCAGCCTTAAAAAAAAAAAAAATTTAAATTAAATTAAATGAAACTAAGTTTCTCGTGGCGTTGCAAAATAGCGTTAATCCGATTTCGGGGCAAGAACCGTCTCTGATTTTTACCGTTCATTCATCCCAAAACCGCGGAAGGAAGGACCCCTCAGTGCGAGCGAGAGCAGCCCGGAGGACTTGCCAGTCAAATCCCCTTCAGCCGCGAGAGGATCACTTGAACCCGGGTTCACCTTGCCCAGTGAATCGTCGATGTTTTAATTAAACGCAACTACCCTTTTTTGCTAAAACCCCGCCTGGAACAGTTCTTCGAGAACTTCTCGAGAAGCAGGCGCTCAGCGCATCCCTACCAGACCTGTACGCACGGAGCATCTTGACAAGTAGAGACGTGAGGGTGTCGCACCAGTTTGTTACAAACCCATTAAATGAAAGGCGGGAGGGAAATGGGGAAAGGATCCATCCCTTTGCCCGGGACCGACAGCCTATCTGCTCCAATCACCCCATATTCCTCGGGGCACCCGCGCTGCATTGCAGAAAGCGCGGTCAGGGCTGCAGGGTCCGACCCTCGACAGGAGCTGAAGGAAGAAGCTCAGGAGGGAGCCTGGGGCTGTGGGGCCAGCCGAGTCTCTGTGCTCCGAGTCTCAGCCACCTGCGTTGCACGCCCCGTCGGGGACTGCAGCGGCGTTGTACTCCGGGCTCGGGAAGGCTGGCGGAGAGAGAGGGTCGTCAGCCTCCCGCGGGGCTTCGCGGGACACCCCGCCGCGGGAACCGTGTCCGGGTGGCTACGGCAGCACCCCCGCGCGGAACGGGCCCTCTGCGGATTTCTCCGCTGTTTATGACAAGTCCCGGGCTTTTATTTAAGAGATGAAAACGAGAATCTCAACTTTTTCTTTTCCTCTTTTTTTTTTTCGGGGGGGGTGGAACCCGCAACCCACCATCTTAGCAGCTGTGGTTTGTCCAAAACGGGAAAACTCCCGCGTCCCGATGCTGCGCATTCCGGCGCTGCTGTCGCCGAAACCGCGCCGGCGACGGGCAGGGGAGCGAGTGCGCACGTCGAGCAGCGCACGGGCAGGTGCGGGCAGGCGCCGGGTCCGGGCAGAGGTGGTATCTGCCGGCATGGGAGAGGTCTGCCGCGGGGAAAGCCCCCGCTCTCCCCTTCACTTCTGGGCTCACATGGGGCTGCGACGGTAGGCGGTCAGAGAGCCCGTGGCCCGAGGGGCTTGAGCCCAGAGAACCCGAGGGACCTGGGGGACATGCAGTTGTCCCGCTTGGCAGGCACTGGTCTTGCTGCCCCACTCGCTGTGCAAGCACAGCCCCGGAGCTCTGTGCGGGCTTGACGCCTGCTCCCCTCAGCGCCTCGGAGCCGCTTGTTTTGGGGATAGCTTGGAGGGGCGAGAGGGGGAGTTATTCGATCTGTTTCCCAAAGGGAATGTTCCTTAGCTTTGCTTTTTCTTTCTTTTCTTTGTTTTTTATTTTCCTTTCTCAATTTCTTTAAAATAATATTTTTTCGTCCGTAAGTGTACCAAAGATAAATAAATGCAGGCAAATACGTCCCGCTCCCCCTGCCTCACCCACCACTTCGAGGAAGGGCGAAAAAACGGCCGAAGGACTGGGGGGCCATGGGGGCCAAGGGAGTACCCCCCCCAAGGGAGAAAAAAACAAAACAAAAAAAAAAAAAAAAAAAAAAA
>JANIJG010013867.1:0-46883 GCA_024611175.1 Megaceryle torquata
GCTGTTCTAGTTTCCTTTTCTAATCACAAGTCTCTCTCCCTTATTCCTTTTCTCTTCCCCTTTGAGGAGGGAGGGGGTGTTAACAGAGCATCTGTTATAGGTCTAAGGGGCTGCCCTGACCCTAAACCGTGACACCCAGCTCATGCAATTTTTAAGCAGTCAGTATTAGAACAAATTCTTAATAATATACAGTACAGTATAGCATCTGAAGAATGCTTTCACTCCATGTCTTAATGTGAAAAATATATAAATAACCAAAGTCTCTAGCAATGCACTGAGACATTTGCCTGAGGTGTTAGAAAAGTGTCTGAGTTTGAGAACCTCAAATGATGTGACTTCCAATATATCCTTTAAATAATAAGACAAGTCTGTAACTCTTGAGGCTTTTTCTAGAAACTGAATGGAGTTCTGGGTCAATCTCAGATAGCTGAGACAAAACCACCTTTATTGTCTTTCAACAATGTCAGCGGTGTTGGGTTGCAAAGGTTCATTCTTGCATGGCCCCTTGCCCAGTCTCCAATGACCTCAGGCCTGTGGTAGGAGAGAGCTGTTTGAAGCAGGGCTACCCTTAGCTTATTTATTTTGATGTTATCTTGCCTTTAACAACCTTCACAATTCATCTCCACCCTCCTCCTCGCAACTGGTTTGTACAGGGGCTGCACCAGCACAAGGGCAGACTTGTCCTTCAGGGTAGCACCAGTTGTCCTGTAGTACTGGCAACTGTAGTGCAAACAAGAGTGTGGCTGGGCAATAAGCATAGCTTGGAAGAGATGCAGATTTGAGTTTTGGGGAGGAAAGCTTTATCTTGCTTACTTGGTTTAATTGAAATTAGTCTGCCTTCTTTGTTCCCTAATTAGCAGACAAGGTCTATGGCCTCTTCATTGCTTTTTTTTCCGCTCCAAAGCCAAGTGGTTTTAATGTGTGTCTTGTCATAGTTAGTAGTTGCTAGATTAGGAGCTCTCCCTCAAACATAATCTCTTCACAGAGATTCCTTCAGTACAGTTAGACATTTTGGCTATTTTAGTTAAGACCAAAATTATATAACAAAACCCTGTGACTTTCTTTGTTGGTTTACCATCAGCTTTCCTCCAGACAGCAGCAGAGTTCTGAGTGTTTCGTTAATGTCTCCTGACTTACTTGGCAGATGCAGCCCCAGTTCGGCTGTGCAGCCGAGAGTATGAAAGTCTTAATAAGGCAAATTCAATTGTAAATATACTATGCCTCACGGTAATGTATAACTCATGTGTTTCCAGCTAAGGAAAACAAACGCTTCTCACCACAACTATGTGCCCTCCAGAACTCCATCCATATGTCAGAAGGATACCAGAGTCATATTTTTGTCTTGTTATTTAAAGCTTTAAGTACACCACAATAGTAGGAGAGCAAGTATGTAGACTGGCCAAGTTTTTTATATATTTGCAAAAAATAAAGAGGAGTTGAGAACAATAAAGCAAGAGGCATTTCCAACCAGCTCACTAATTGTGACTCAACATACATATCTGAGGAAAGTAAGACAGTGGTAACTATAATTAAGGGG
Organism: Megaceryle torquata; assembly: GCA_024611175.1. Lineage (NCBI taxonomy): Eukaryota > Metazoa > Chordata > Aves > Coraciiformes > Cerylidae > Megaceryle > Megaceryle torquata. The sequence goes on from JANIJG010013867.1 coordinate 1,538, forward strand.
GTAAAGGAAGGCATGTAATAAAGCTTTTTTATCTAGCAACTGTAGGAAGAGGTCTTCTAACTTTATATAATTTTGGCAAAGTCTGTGGGCTTCTTAAAGTGGGTAGGAAGAGAAAATCATCAAGAATTTACTTTGGTAGTAGAAAGCTGAAGATTCAGTAGTTTCACTGAGTGAACAAAAACAGGGGAAAGCCCAGGACACAACATAGGTTGTGTCAAACCATGAAGTGCATTTTGCCTTGTATGTTGATATAAGTGTGGACAGGGACAAAGACTGTCCATTCTTTAGTGTTAAAAGAAAGCTGCTTTGCTCAAACAAGTTTCTGGATGCCTTGAGTGGTAACACTGAAATCATCCTAATGCCATTAATAAGACAGGTGGAGCTGCAAAATTCTGGCGTGTGAGCTCAATTAATGCCAATTCAATCTGCCCTAAACCACACTGGCTTCTCAAGTGCTGCAGGTTTGTGGCTGATAGTGAGAAAGCTGGGTAATTTAAAGCAAGACCAAGTAGCCATCCTGTTTGGCAGTCAGGACCTGGGAAGGCCACCACAGTGTTTCATCTATACAGGTACTCACAGATAAGGTTGGTATGACATGGGAACCAGCCTAGATAGAATTTTGCTGAGAAGCACATAGCAGAGATGTATTGTGAGCACTGGGGTACAGGTTAAAAGAAATATTTTTTTTAAGAGGAAACGGGCAGAAAGAGTGGAAAAAATTATAGTCCTACAACTAAGGAGGGAACGCTAGGGAAAAGGCTCGATATAAACAATGTGGTGATTTTCAGGGACCTGATGCTAATTGCACATTAAGAATAAACATCCTGCTTTTTCTGCTGATTATAGCCAAAGTTTGTGGTGAGCCAAAAGGCAGGGGAAGCTCTGAGGAAGAGCGTGTGTGTAACAGTGAAAATTCAGCTGGTGATTCCAGGTGTTTTGCCCAAGTGTTGGGACTCCTTATTTCAAAGAAGGTTTGAGTCTGGAAGTGTGCTTTAGGATGAAAAATGCTGCTTGAGCTCCACTTAGAAGGCTTGGAGAAGCTTTTGGACACTGATGTGCAAGGCAATTTCAACAGACTGGGATTGGGCATTGAACAGGAAACCAGTAACCATTTTTTCTTCTGTGGAATCAAATCACACATGTGGATGTTAAAAAAAAGGTTATGGAGCTGTAGCTCAGCTCTCATAAATAGAAATGGTGATTAGTTACAGAGACTTGTGAGCTTGCTTCTTCCCAGCAGCAGAGGGACATGGACCTGCAGGGGCAGGGTGTTGGAATTTCACCCATGCTTCACTGGGCAAACAACAGCAATTCTGTGCTAGTTTTCCTGTCTGTAGTGTGATGTGGTTATCTTACTGAAGGGACTGAAAGGCATAATCAATTGTATAATGCACTGAAACAGAAAATGCAGTCTCCGAGCGAAGTGGTTTTATCTACTGCTGCACAACCAAAGGATTTAATTTTAAGGTGGGGACACGTTTTACAATGCCTGTGATTTGTACCAAAACAATTGGAAACCGTAAAGCCTTGGGTTAGTTGTGTTGGAACTGTGTTCTTATTGAGGTCAGTGGCAATTCTGTCACTGATTCAGCAGGATCAGGCTGCTTTATCAGGAAGCATTAGGTTAATACAAGAGTTTCCAAAACTAAGGATCTGGGATTTTTGGAAGGCTAAATTATGCAGTGCTAGTCTGCACCCTAGTAATCTGGTAGTTCAGTGTAGACAATTTATATTTATAATATGTTTATAAATCAGGGATTTATTAACTTGAAATTTCAAGGAAGCTGCTGGCTTTGTTGCTGTCTACCAACAAAACATGCAGAGTGAAGAACAGTTTGAATAGCCTAGGGATTTTGGCAGGAAGTGACTGAAAGATAAAGGATGTTAATTGAACAGAGGAAGGGAATTTGAAAGGATGTGTGCCATTAAAATGGATTGTATGATCCATGAAAGAAGTTAGAAATAAATACAGTCCACCTCTGTTGTGGAAATTGACAAGTGACAGTAGAGGGGGAGATACTAAAAGAAGGAAAGGAAGGAAGAACTCCAGAAAAACAACCCAAAAAAAAGACCTTATTGAGTATTTGTGGACATTCACCCTGACATAAATCTAGTTTTAAACATATTGATATTTCGGAGTTGCCTCTGACAGTTGTGAAGCCAAACAAGAAGCGTGGCTTTTGCTCTGAAGAATTTCAGAGTGCATAGTTCTGCTAACAATTTATGTATGAAAGCAGTTGCCAAACGGGCTGAAGAGGCAAAGCAACAAATCATTTCCAGAAGCTGCCATTATCAGGATTTAAAAGTAATATTAATCTCAGTGTTGCTACAAAGGTGAATATTAATGTCTGTAATATTAAATAAAATCAGATTTTGTTTTTTGTATGGGAGCTTAAAAATCCTTGGAATTGGACTTGGAAATCTATGCTGTAGCCATGTCAACTGGAGTCTTTCAACACATAAATGACAGAAATCTGGAAAGTTTTTTAAACTATGTACTGTCTTGTTAACTCGCAGTGTGGTCTTTCATCTGCCCATTGAAGCCCCAAATAGCAAGTAGAGCTAACAGGCAGGTGCACAGGTGAGATTCTTATTAAAAATCAGAATATCCCTCATTTGTTCCTGATGTTTTTCTAAAGGATTTGTGCTTCCAGATGATTTTATGCCTTTGCATTCGTTTCTTATTTTGGAAAGCAGATCTTTTAATAATGTTTAGCATCAACCTCTCCTACCCCTGCAATTTGCAGCTCTGGTAAAATTGCTGTTCCTCTGCAAAAGCTCATAACGTGCTATATGAAATGTCAAGAATGATAAAGCACAACAAAGAACCTTTGAAGGAAAATGTGCTGCCATGATTATCTGAAATCTACTGAACCACTGCTTTATTATACTTAGATTTCAATAAACACTTTTCTTAAGAGCTTGTGTTTTGGTAGGCAGGGAAATCTGTTTTCTATGTAAATAGCAATGTTTGCCTTCTCTCTGAAAAATGTATTCTCACCACAGTGGTAAATCCTACAAGCAAGTTAAAACACAATTTAGGTCCTGAGATGTGGAATAAAATCTCTGAAACCTCTCTCTGTGCTTGTTGGATTTCCATTTGTGACCATAGAACAAGAATTCCTTAGAAAACTTTTTTCACAGTGTTTTTACTTACATTCAATTTTTTAAAGTAATAAAGAAGGAAGGAAGCAAGCCAAAACCCTCAAAAGGGTACTAATAAGCTCCTTTCGCCTCCTCTTTAGTTTGTCTTGCTCCAGATTGTATAGCTTCACTCTTAGCAGATATGCTATAGCACAAGATTAATTTTTGAGAGCTTATCACTCCCCAGTAGAAAGCATTAAAGTTTTTCTGTAAGAATGCTTCCAATTCATCTCTTCCTTGATAGCATTTTTATTCACTTTGCCCTGCAGTGTCACTTAGAATGCTGCTCAGAGGTTGGCAAGGGTTAGCATAGCCATTAATGCATTAGAGTTAGATGCTGGAGGTGTTAATGCTTCCCTGACAGTTGTGTTTCAATGTGAGCTGTCTCTGGTGTCAAAGGACTTCATTTCTAAAATGCAAGGCCAGTGTTATCCCTGTCTGAATTCTTCCTCAGTAACTCTATTAACTCTCTGTCACCACTTCTGGTTTCCCAGGAAATTAGGCTTAGACTCTTGTAAGTTTGAAATGTATTTTTGATTGTTTTTGCAAATGTTTCAAATATAACTGGTTTTCCTTGGTAGTCATTTTGACATTTTTAGTTTGTATCTCTCAAGGGTCAATTGAAGATCCAAACAGGAAGGCAAGTAACAAGGGTAGAGTATAACAAGTCCAGTTTGTGACTCCATCCTTTGCAGAAGTATCACTTTAATATTTTCAGAAGGAAAGGCAGAGCCTCCACTTCAGTTTTATGTTATGCTTTTATACTACTCTCTTCCACATAACACCTGAGAACTTTTGTGTAGTTTTTGAGGTGAGACAACTGTTATCTGTAGATAACTGTTATTTGTAGAGATTTCTTTTTTTTTTTTTCTTCTTCTTTCCAAGGAGGAACATTGTAAGGAAGTAGTATAGTAATAATATTGCTACCTTTATTACATTGAGTGCTGTGGTGGTTGCTCACTTTTGTGCAGACTAGAAAAAGGCTGGAGTTGCAGTGTTCTCATCTGCTGGTGTTTTGTTCAGTGAAGTTGGATTGATTCTCAGGCTGGTTTAAGAGATGTGTTTCACTGTGGCTAAAACTGGCAATCACAATGCTCATCCATGAGAGCAAAGTTGCTTGCCTTCACACAGACCCAAGACACGCCTCCCTTGGAGATAATGTCACAGAAGAAAGTAGATTAATGAAAGCAGAATGGAAACACTGGAGAATTCTTTGGGTGTTTTTTAGGTTTTTGTCTTCCTGTTCTCTATCTCAAAGTAAACATTCTGTCTTTGTATGAAAAAATTAAATATGCTTGGATAGCTTAGAATGAAGATGCTGTATCATAGCATGGTTGAGCACAAAGTTTGTGGCTGAGTTTAAATGCTTCTGCGGGGAGAATAAACATGTTTAAGGAACTTTGAGATAAGAGGCCATGGATTTTAGCATGCACAGTTGCGCAAGAGCATTCCAGATGCTTGTGCCTCATTAAAGAGGAAAAACATTGTAAAGAATTACTGATATCCAATGACACAGTGGTCTAATCAAATGAATCAAATGCCACTGAGCAGATGCTTGGTACAGCATGGGCTGAAGTCTTGCTGAGACAAACCAAAAGCAAATTGCTATTTGGGCTGCACAGTTGCATGCTGGGTTGATTACCTGAATCATTTGGGAATGTCTGATGTCACAGGTGCAGAAGCTCCTATTGTGCTTTCTGGAGAGGAGTCCACTAAGTTATTGTGCAGTTTCTATCAATAGCCCTGAGTGCTGAGTCCTGTGACTTTGTCTTTCTGAAAGCGAGACTGTATTTTGTTGCTCCTACACATTCTGCAAAGGCAGTCATGACACCAACAAGATTCTGTAGTGCTGCTGGACTGGAAAGCTGCTGGCTTTTGGGCTAGCACTACTAGCTGCCCAAAACCACACCAAAATTAAGAAGCTCAGTAATTATGAGAAGTATGGTCCTGCTTTCTTCTACCCTGCCCTGCCTGTTGCTCACCATACAAGTTGCCAAAGAGGAGGGATTAGCAGATGCCTGTGTTTGCTCTGCAGGTCTTCAAAGAAGTTGGTGTTCTGGATCTGGTGCCTCTTCCTGTGGCAGCTCAGGCTCCCCAGCAATTGCCCCAGTTCCCAGAAGTGCCGATGAATTAATTAGTTCATGTTTATAATGTGCCTTGATGTAAAGCGTTGTTGTTATTCCTCAAAGCTCTTGAACTGCTCCTTGGTATAGAGATGTGAGACTAATAGGTTTTAATTACAAAAGATATGTGTGCTAAGAAACACAATCTCATTGTCTGAATTCCACTATTTAGATTTATTCTGATTTTATTTTTAATTGCATACAGAACTGCTTTGATTGAAAATATTTAGACTGCTGAAACCCGTGCCAGTAGGCTGCATTTGTATTTGTGTTCAGTTCTTCAGGAAATTGCTTGTCTGTTTCTGCTGCTTGGCTATAATGCACTTAATGAAAACAGCTGCTTGTTGTTGTTTTTTGGAGTAAATCTGGTCTAGAGACTTGTGAAAGAAAATGCTGCTGACTTCCCAAATAATGGGGGGGGGAGGGGGGGGGGGAGGAGGAGAGTGTAAATCAGTTTGTAGGTTAGCTTTATTATTTCTTATTAATTGCATTGTGTTGTGTTGGAAGCCTTGGAAGGGTTAGAAGTAGATTTTGCTGGGGGCAAATGATATAACTGATAAAATTAACATGGATTAATATGGAGTAGTTAACAGTCTGTCTGTGTTTATTTGTTCCACTGCCTGTTGATCACATGCAGTACTACAAGCTGATGAAAGCAAGAGCTTCCTTTTACTCCTTCCTCTAATGCAGAATCATTTCCTTGACTCTGGCAATCACTGGTCTTACTGGCAATTGACAAGTCCAGACCTGAAAAGATGGGCACAGTAATTTAGTGAAACTTAAAAAAAAAAAAAAAAGGTAGTTTTATTATTATTCTAATTTATCTTGTGAAAATGAGAAGTTAGCCTTGTTGAATGTCTTTTTTTTCTAGGAGGAGCAAGTAGTTCTAGCTTCTGCTTAGGGGACCAGGGTTAGCCTTAGTTACTGAGTATTATAAAACATAGTTGCCATAATGAACTAACGTGAATCACATTTTAAGAAACACATCTGCAATCAATAATCTTGAAGGGTAAAGAGCATTATGGACAAATTTTTTGAAAGCATATTCTCTATTGGATATGAAATTTTTGGGCTCTGGAGGTCTGATACAAGACTTTGGATAGACATTTAACTACCAGGGTTCGATGTTTGCACATAGTTTGTCAACAGCATGATTTGGAACCCAGTCATGTCCTGTCGTTTCCTCATATCCTTCACACTGGATGAAAAATAAGCTGTCATGCATGGCATTGTGGAATCAGAAGTACTTAAAAAGACAGTCGCTGGATGTGGTAAATTTTCCATTGTTTATAGCCTTTAAATCAAGGGTTGTTGCCTCTAAAAGTGACTATGATGGATATAGCAATCAGTGGCTGAAATTTGAGGGGATTTTAAGGAGATTTTTAAGGGATTTTTAAATGTTTAAGGACATTTGAGGAGATCATGCTAAATTGTCACAATGTTTCTTCAAGAGTAAAAGCTACAAAAGCAGTACTGAGCATATGCACATCAGAATTTTATGTACCACATTTATGTTGAAATTGGTATCTACTGTTATATAGCATTTGGGGCCAGGGAGAAGGAGGCCTTCACTTTAACCCTGCCTTCCCCAAAGTCAGCATGAAGTCCAAGTTATTTTAACATGCCATGCAAATAGGAAGAAAGAAAAGAACATCCCTCCTTTATCCATTAGGAAATGCTGTTGTGTTTAATTCTAGGTCATTCTTTTTCCACTAATAAATGAGACTCTTGCATTTTGATAAACTAAAAATGTGTAAGTAGCCACCAGTACTATGATACAGATAAAGCTGTTCATGTTAATAATATGGACCCATCCTGCCAGGGGAATGGAGAGGTCTCACCAATATAGATTAGATCATGATGGTTATTAGACAGTAAGGGAGAGTAGATTAATCTTTATAAATGTGAAGTATTCAGTGGTATTATTCTGCTCCAGATAATGAAGTGTCATCAAGGCACAGTTAAATTTCTGTTCATTGACAAACATCTGCTGCAGTAAAGAGCCTGTCAGGAGTGTGGTCTATGTTTTGAATTGTTTTTATATCCTGATAACTCTCCATAGTTGTGTGAAACACGCCACGTGTTGGACCAGTATTCAGTAGTGCTGTCTATAGTAACAATTTATCTGTTACCTTGTCCATGTTTATTTCTCTTCCAGTGATCCCCCCACTCTGTAAGTAATAGCAGAAGGAAGACCCTTGCTTTGCGCCTCTAATGACAAGGCAGTTCATCTCAGAGTTTTGAGCTGCTTGCATATTTTATACTGTCAATACTTTATTAATATTTCCATGATGCTTTAAGCTTTGTTATCTGCCTAAGTGCACTAGCAGCTGTGAAAGCTGTTTGGTCAAGACAATAAGTTTTTGGACTCAAAATGTGGCTTTTAGATGCTCCCCCTCAGGATCCAACAGTGAGTGCTGAGTGACGTACAAGGTGGGATGACCCAGGGGAGAAGAGACAGGTGCTGGCTTCCCAAGGGTGAAGCAGAGCAATAATCTCTGTGCAGATGAACTGCATGGCTACTTATCTTAGATAACCATTTACTCTACCACTTCCCTTGATCTTTTGGTCATCCTCACTTACGGCCCCTATACCTTTTTGTTAATCCCGTGAAGCTAGCGGTTTGTAGCTCTGTACTCTCATTGTTAATCTGAGACTAGTTTGCACTGCCTCTCCTCCTCAGTCATTCTCCAAAGTCATGTATTAGGGGTGTGAGACTGTGGTAATCATTGCTTCTAAGTATCAGGACTTCTCACTGCATCTATAATATTCTCAAGAACACAAAGATATTTCTGACTATATTTTCACTGCGATGCCATAGTTGTGTACTATACCTTTCATTCACAGAGGCAAGGTCTGCCCAATTTCCTGTTCTCCAGGCTAAGCAGTTGGCATGCTAGTCACATGCCAAAATCTCTAAAAAATAACTTTGAAAAGGGAACTCTAGAGTTATGTAAACAGTTTCATCTGTTGAATTATACTAGAGAATTTCAGTCAAGTGACCAGTTAAAATTACATCCAGGTGGTATCAGTTTAAAGAACAAAATATTTAACAATGTCCCTGTCTGGAAAAAATACAGATAATGGGTCAGAATATAAATAGTGCATGGCTGAGATACTGCTGAGCCATGGGCTGGAGCAGAGGTTTACTGGCAGCACACTGTGCTGCTATAAAGATAATCTTTGCTCCTCAGACTGGCAGGAATTGCTGTGGGGAACTTACCTCCTACAATGAGAAAATCCCTTGAACCCATCTCAAGCACAACCCCAACCTCCCACCCCTGCCCCCTTTCCTGTCTGAGGACTGCGGCTTTGGAAAACTTTCCTCCTTTGGCTTGAAGGGATGGTCACTAAAATGCAGAGCCTGAGAGACATGAGGGGGAGGGAGGGATAGGCAAAGTCATGGAAAAAGCTTCCCCTAAAGGAGTACAGAGTACCTATATATAGTGGAGTATATCTAGCAAAGTATGTAGAAGAGTCGTAGAAGATGATACAACAGTTCTCTCTTTAAAGAAATGCCTTTGTAAATACATTTTCACACTTATTCCCCACAAATTATGCTTCCCTTTTGATGTTTTAAATACCCCTTTTCTTCCTGAATAGCTTTGCATTACCCCAAAATAACTGACACAAAGGGAACAAAATCCTGCAAGCCTCCTGCTTGGCAGGCTCTTGCTGTGCATTAGGGACTCAGAGGGATACAGCTATTTTCTGTGCTGCCTTTGGTGCACAGGCTTGTTTTCGCACCACGATTTTGCTGTGAGGGAGGAGTGGGTTTGGGCTTGGTGTAGGTGCTTTTCATCAGTTCTCACTGGTCGAGCTCCATAGAGTAGCTGATGCAGTGATTCATTTTAGCCTGCAAGTGGCATTGTTTGTCCGGTTACTGGGCTTGATAGTCTAGTTTATCTGAAAACCTTACCTGAAGTGAAGCATTTTAGAATTGCTCTTTCTTTTCAAGTGTTTTTTTCTGTGACAGCCTCTTTGCTGACTCTGGAAATAAAATCAAACTGGAAACAACTCTGGAAATAAAATCAAACTGGAAGCAATGCTGCGTTAACTTCAGTAACTCTCCCTTGGTTTTCTCTAAACCCATCTAAAGCCACTTGGCACTGTATTGGCTTTTCTCTCCTTGAACTTCGTGAAAACTTCTGTATTGCATCTACATTTCATAAATGCCCTTCCAAATAAGCTGCCTACCTTGGGATTGTATGTAGGGGGTCTAGTGAGGACGCAGCCTATTTCCAAACTTAGGAGAAAGCAGGGTTGTAAGTCTCATGAACTTTGGTTGTACTATTTCCACTGTAATTTCTGCAGAGGCTCTTTTGGCATTTTCACAGGGTGCCACGTGGTGTCTACAGCAGCTCAGCTCATGCCACAGTTATTCAGGTCATACTCCACTATTTAAATATAATTCTTAAGAATTTTAGCATTGGCAAGCAAGAGAACTGCATCTTCTATCAAGTATTAAACCAGGGTCTGTGTTTCTGGGAGCTACTTCTTTACCTGCTGCAGTTAACTGTATTCTGTATCCCCTCAATGAGAGAATGGAATACAAATTCTGAATAATCTGCTATTCACGGCATTCCGGATATACCTGAAAACAACAGCGCTTTTCCTATTGGTCCATTTTTGGTGATTTTTCACTTTTGAAAAGCTAGAATATATTCCCACAAAGAGTGTGAAACCCAGGAGGGCCTCCTTTCTCATAAAAAATGTGATTAGGAAACGTGGGAAGGTGGTTTTCCTATGGGGCTGTATTGTGCTGGGAGTCTGGATTTTTTCATGGCTTTGAGAGATCTTCGCACTTATATAGTAAAGTATTTAGTTAGGATTCATGGTGCACTTATAAAGTGAGAATCATTATCTTGAATTTTTTAAGTAGAGAAACTAGGTCCAGTTCAACACATGAAAAAAGGCTGAAGGTAATTTTAAAAACGAGCACCTAAAGGCTGCTGTAATGTGTTAAAACACACAAGGTTCTATAGAACGTAGCCTTTTCCAGCAATGGTTAAATACTAATGAGGAGGAATGAAATATTCCAAAGAGAGATGAGGAAGGTGAATTAGGCTTGTTGTTTACCTCTAAAGTTTAAAAAGGTGAGAAAGAATGTGTTCCCTTGCCTCTAGTCCTCTTCAACTTCATAAAAGAAAAATTCCCCATGAATTCAGGACTGCACTGCCTTGTGTGTAGCCTTTGAATAAATGCAGTTTTTTCAGGAGCACTAAAAGCTGCCAGCATGCCCTAGAAACATAATATATTTTAGCAATATTTATTATGATGTTTTATTTTCCAGAGACCACATCCAGTTTTGCATGGCTAGAACGTATGGAGCAGAACTTTTCAAGGACTAGAATTATTTAAGAAGAAATATTTTCATTTTTGATGCACAGAGGCTCTGTGAGGTTTTGAAATCCACACAGCTTTCAATTTTAGAAGAATTCTTTCCTTTGTTTTCAGAAACTTTTCACATTCCTGAATCTAGTTATGGGATTTTCCTCCTAATTGAATCCAGGCTTAAATGTTGGAGTCACACATTCTGTCAATTAGTGCAAATAAGTTCTCTGAAATAATTTTGTGGGTGCAGATAGTTTTTATTTAGTGCTGTCTGTAGCACTCTCTCCTGTGTATTTTGTCATACTTGTGCAAAGGATGCTGGGATGCTCATGTTTTTGAGGTTTCCAAGAAGGTCACAGAAGCAAAGCTGTCCATTGGGAAGGTTGATTGTGCAGTACTAGTGAGCAGTCAGGCTCAGCTGCTGTTCAAGGTGCTTTATGTATGTTGGTCAAGCAGCAGAATTAGTTACACAGGTATTCTTGCTTGGAGTTGCTCTTTCTGTGGTTCCTTCTCATCAGCGTAGCACTGGTAGAGGCCATGGCTGGACCAAAGCAGACTCGGGTACTAGCTGTGCTGGAACTTTGTGCCCACTTGCAGACATCTGTGTGGCTTGGAAGGACAGTGGCGCAGAGCCATTGTTCTCTTAGGGAAGGTTGGGAACAAGTGTATGGAAGCAGCAAAGCTACCAAGATGGGGTCCTTGCTCATGTGCAGTCTGGGGAATTGATGGTGTTCAGGCTGTTGGCATCTCATGAAGGATTCCTTGGCCAGTTTTCTGGCCCACCTTTGCAGTCAGTGGGGTTTTTTTTGTGTGGGTGTGTTTTTGGTTTGGTGGTGGTTGTTGTGGTTTTTTTGGTGGTGAGTTTTTTTTGTTTGGTTGGTTTGGTTTTTTTGTTTGGTTTTGTGCAGAAAAGTAAACTTCTGACATGAGAGTCCCAAATGCAAGGGCATGAAGGGCATGCCTTGGTGGAAAACTTGGTCTTGGGGGGTGGAACTTTCTTTTATGTTGTGGGAGGTTAGCACTGCACAACTGAAAAAACTGTGCCCAGAACTTGTCTTATGGCTGCCTTTCCTGAAGGGTGTCAGGTAAGAAACTAGCAGTTGGAAAAGTAATAGTATAGACAAGACCACAGAGGGATGTCAGGTTGGCCAGGCAAGTTTCCCACTTTTCTGGAACAAGAGTTTGCCCACAGTTTTACCCTTCCCATCTAGCTGTGTTTCCTCTCATAATATCTTGTGAAAATTGACAAACTGCCTTTGCGTGGTTTGATTATGAGCTCTAGCATGCTGAAAGTCATCAACGGGTTAGAATACACCGTAGTGTCCATTTCATGTGAGACTAAAGATATGCATTATAAGCAATCCATACATACTAGCTTTCTGTATGTACTGGTGAGTGCAACTTCCAGTAATTTAATGTGAAGAATTGCTAATGCAGTGGAAAAATCAATTGTATTTATTGCATTAAAGGTAACCTGGTAAAAATGCCATCTGCAAGCATCTTTCAAACTGGGTTGGTGTATGCATGCACAGTTATGTATGTGGTTGGAGACATAACAAACAAGGGGCCTGTGATGGAGTATTAATACTGCTTTAAATTTGAGATTTTATTCTTCATTTCCCTGATCAAATGTGCTTGTGCCTAAAATTGTCATCTTCATTTGGAAGTGTGCACGCCTTCATCTGAAACATTGGGAATGGAGAATCAGCTCTGTGGGTAAGAATGTAGTAAAGAAGTCAGTGCAGATTCCTTCATCAAGAAGAAACACAGATTCAGATCCTGAATAGGAAATGTGAAGCTCTGGAGTTGACACTTCTTTAAAACTTCATTTCTTTGCCATTTTCATATCAGGACTTGAAATTTTGCCCTTTTTTCTTTTCTTTTTTTTTTTTTTTAATATGATGGATGCTTGGTTATCTTTCAGAAAAGCATGTTTGCTACATGGCAAGATGGCCTGTGTTTATAGTAGACAAAGTGAAGAGTACTTGCTGAGAGCATGATGCTATTGCAATAAGCATCAGTTTACCCTAAGGAGTAAATAATTTTTAAAATTATGTAAAATAACCTTGTTTTGAAGTCTTCAGATTAATGCAACCTTAGTGTCTGTGATTATGTATAAACTTGTCAATACCAGTATGGTGAAATGATGTGGAAAGACACCTGCTGAGCCACCTTAAAAATGCTTTATGGGGTTAAGCAGGAGGTGGTTACTTCGGTATAGTTTAGGCACACCTGCAATTTTTGGGCTCCTAAATATTTTTAAAACTATGACCTAAATCCTGAAGTGCTATTGATCTCCTATGCCTGTAATGGATTCTCTTTGAGATGCAGATAAAGTAAATATGTCACACTGTTCTACCTCATTTCTCCAGTTTCTGCCACACTTTGTCTTGTTTATTTTAGGTATTGGGGCCTCTGACATAGTGACATGTCTTGCTGTCAGTTTGCCATTCATTGCATACTAAATGTCTGCTCTCAACTGCAAACTTCTGCTGAATACAGGTATACAGTATTTTATGCAAATATAAATATACATTAACATCTACACACATTTATTAGGATAAACACATAATAAAGTAGTTGGCATTAAAATTCTTATTTGACCTCTCTGGATTGAATACATATAGATGGAAGTGCCTTATTCTGAACTTGAAATCAAAAGTAGAAATGAGGAGTTTGTGCAGCAGACAAATTAACAGCTAAGGGTATGATGAGATTTAAGTGGAAAAGCTCTATTTAAACTCATGGTTTCACTAAAAACAGTAGAGCCAATCAAGCACAGAATCTGCTTGCGACTTCTGCTGCCTGATATTTCCCAATTTTTTCTAGTAGAGCTCTTGCTTGCAATAATAGTGTTTGTAGACAAAAATACCTGAAGGTGACATGTCTTGTTTGCTGGAGTAGGTTTGAACTGATCATTTACAGGTAATGGCAGACTCCTCCCTGACAATTTGTTTTTTTGGTGCCAGTGTCTTAAGGAACAAAAGAGTAAAGAGGTATCACAATGCAGTGAAACCAGAACAACATCTGTAAAGGCCACAAGTGCTTTGATATATTATGCATTTCCTCAAAGGGCCTGCTTGGAGAAAACACCAATGCAAAACCTGTAAGCTGAAGGTCAATTAGATAGGTGCCTTACCTTCTGGGTGGGAAATTATTACCTCTTAGCTTCAGAATGTTCCTAGATTCAAAAATACTGCATAAAAGTGAGAGGAACTGGAATTTACCTATTTGAACATAGAATCAAGCCATTATAGTATCCACAAATTGGTGATAGAAAGAAGGCAAGAGATTGAAGACTAAGACAGTGCTATGCAGTATGACGTAGGAGACATCAAAGTGATGAAAGGCATTATTCACAGAGAAGAGAGTCCTGTGGGTCCTACAAACAAGGATTTTAAAAGGGCACATGGGAAACAACAGAAAAAGGATTTTCAGGTTAGGTCCTCCTCCTTCATGCTGTTGAACAGAATTGTCAGTGGCCTTGAAAAGTACATGTTTCTGAATGGAAAAGCATGAAAATGCAAGAATTTAATGAGCCTTGCCAACCCTTCCAATAGGGAGCAATCACTCGCTCTCTTTAGAGCACTAGGTTCCACAGTCATGCATTGACCACGGAGGGAAAGCAGGCCCATTGTCGTCCCTTTCGATGCGGGACTTGCCTCTTGGTAAATTGCTTCAACTTGGTCTGCCTAATCCTACAGTCAGCTGCTGTCCTATAGCAGTGAACTCTTCTGCAGTGGGATTCTGCTGGAGTCTGATTAAGAGACTTGAAAAGGAGAGCAATGGAGAGAAGCAGCGGACAGAATTGTCTATTAGAAGTGCAACCACAGAAGAAATAATGTCTCTGTGGCTTAACTAATGGTATGATGTGACACTAGATGGGAGACCTGTGGTTGAATTTCCTAATTCCTTGGCTAGTGGTGATTAGAAACTTTGTGCAGTGCAGATGCTGGGTCTTCATTATTGCCTGGCAGTATTGCCTGGTTGCAGAATGTGAAGCTGCTTTCTAACTTCAGCCCTTTTGGCAGCAGTAGTATAGTTGCTGTAAAACGCATAGGAAAGACAGAATAGCACTATGAAACAGTCCAAGGATAAAGCAGTGGTTAGCGACATGAAAACCTAGCTTAATATTGTGAATTTCTGCCTTTTAGGAAGGGAAGACCACCTCCAAATAACTCCAGGGACAGACTGCCAACCTCCAGGCTAATCTAAATTAAAACAATTATCCTCTTACAATGTTAAGTTTATTTTGGCAATGCTAGCAAATTTTTAATAGCAAAGTGAGTTAGCCACTCAGGATTAGTTCTGGGAAGTCTCAGAGGAAAGCATTGGGCAGCAACAGACAGCTGAAAGCTCAGCAGTTTACTGGTTTGTCACCCTCCAGTTTATTGTACAGGGTCTGCAGCAGGGTTACTAATGGAAATGCAGACCTGCAGTGGTGTGAGACCTTTCTCGGAGTGGCTTGTTGTTTTGTGGTAGAGTCTGAGCATGTGAATGGTGAAGCTAGCTGGAGATGAACTTCAGAAGTGTGGTAGCAGTCTGGGGATTTACAAAAAGAGGTGAAAGAAAGATTCAATGATTGGGTCAGCTGGCAGGGTGGGTAGAGCCCTCCCACCAACCTGCTACTGTTGAATGGTCACTCAGCTATTGCAGCTATAGACAAATTACTTAACATCTGAGCAATAAAGCCAATAAATTGGTTTTGAAATTATTGACTGTCATCTGCAGTAGTGCTACCAAGGAAGAACAGCTGTTTGGACTGAATAGTTGTACTTTTATCTTTATTGCCCTTTGCTCAGAATATGATGAATTTTATGGAGAAGGGAAAAACTGTTGTGATGTGCTAAGCAGGTTAAGATTGATAAGCATTCAGGCAGTTGGACAGGATGGTTGTTACAGGTCCCTTTGAACTGAAATATCCTATTCTAACATTCATATGAAACCCTTTATGTTAAATAAGATATTGTAATATAGCCATGAGCTGTTTCTTTATATGTGTAGTTGTGGGTACTCATGCAGGCTTATATTTAAAACATAATTTTAAAAAGTTGTTATATATACTTCTTAAGATTATATACATTCTAAATTTCATAGCCTAAGGCTGTTCAAGTCTAGAAGAGGCCATTGGTTCATTTAATCCAATCCCCACTTGGTCCAGGACATGATTTTTTTTCCTCAAATATACTGTTTTAACACCAGAAATCAAGTCTGAGTGAAGGATATTCTTCAAAAAGGTAAGGGCCCTTGACCTTAAGATGTAGAACAGCCACAAGCAAACAAACAAAAACCCTATCTCTCGCTTCTTCTGATAGCCTGGAACATGGGTTTATTGCTTCTACCACTAATACTGTGAGCATTTTTTCCAGTTTCTGTTAATTTCTAGGAAATGGTTCATTCTGTATCTTTCTCCATTAAAGAGTTCTGAGATAATAACAGGGTTTCTTAATATTTGTCTCAATTAAGAAAAGGCTAATTGGTGATCTTACTAAGAAAATAATTTTTAATGTAATGATGGGAATGAATGAATGCTGTTGAAATGTCTTGTTTATGCCGAATATGCCTGTAAAAATTGAGCAGTTTATTTCTGCAGGTGAAGACTTGCTGTTGCAGTCAGCGTGGGGAAAGCCATGTACCCAGCTTCCCCGACAGCTGTGCATGAAATCATCACTGTTTGTGTGCAAGTCTAAATCTCAGTGCTGGACAGTTTACCCTCAGATGCCATTTTGCTCTCACTTGTGTTTTAAAAGGCAATGCCAGGAGTGGATGTATTTCAAGTGATCACATGTGAGTCTGACAGGCTTTGTGTGCAGCAACCTTCCTGGTGGCTTTTGAGATGCCTCCAGTTCTGCATTGCTGTGCTATTTCTCTGACAGAGCCTCAGTTATTTGGTTTGTTGTTGTTTTGAGAGGTTTGTTCCAGTTTTAAGTTTTTTGTCCTTACTGCTGTTTCCTACATTGAAATACCTTAGTACTTACTGAGTGTTTTACATAACCAGTCTGGAATAAATCTGTTCCTTTTGCAGGTATAAATCTGTATGTGCAGTGATCCCAGAGAGCCCAGTGCCTGCTCATTTGTTGCCTTCATCTCTTTCAAAAGCAAAAGAATGTTCATTCACCTAGTCTTTGCTGCTAAAAACATGCATGTCTGAATTCATAAATGGAAATAATTTGTCAAAAGTGGGCCCAAAGGACCTCATTCCTCCTGATTTAAAGAACAGCACGGTTACAGTCAATTACTTAAATTTATGGGTAACTGCTGCTTTGTAAAACTGTGACAGAACAGCAGGAAGAAAATGTATTTTTAACAAATATGGAGTGTAGTGAGACACAAACTGTTAAGTGTGATTTACAGTTCAGGCTGCTCTGTCTATTCAGTATTTAAACTATGGCATTTCATTATAACCTTGGCTGCCTTTTATGTATTGTGACAGAGCTCTTACTAAGCCGTTGCCCTTTGCTCCACTGGATTGGAGCTGCCCTACTGGGTGTGCACAGCCTGTCCTGCCCATAATGACAGAAAGCTTCCATCAGCTCAAGGAGCAAGAGTGTCTGAGCTCTGTCCATATTGCAACAAGCCTCTGAGCAGCATGTGTGCAACTCTACCCTGACACCTGAAAGTCCTAAGTGAACATGACTTCAGTTTAATACAATTGTAGAAGCAGAACAAGTTAGGTGAAGGTTTGGTAGTTTAGTGCTGGATTTCATGTAGTTTTGAGATAAACACTTAAGTTTTCAGGCTTTGTTTCTTCCTCTGACAAGAAAGTAAGTAAAAATCTTGAGGCAGTGGCCTCCCTGACAAGGGCGTGGTCTTGCAGTGCCCAAGATGGGTGAAAAGAGCAGGCCTGAGGAGGATAATCCAGTTCAGACAAGAGTCCAAGGATGACCAGAATAGTCCATTGTGTTGGAACAGGTCCAAAGTCAAACAGGGAAGCAGGTCAGTGGGACGGATGTGGCCAGGTACAGGCAGACCTGCAGTGCTGCTCAGGCAAGGACTTTCCATCTTGTGGTTAACCCTCTACAAATAGGAAAGAAGAGGTACAAAATCATAGAGGAAGCATACAGTGTCTTGAATTTTGGCCACAGGGAAAAGTAAAACCATCCCCACCTGCAGAAAATGCATTAAAATAACTTGAAAGTTTCTGCTCTGTTACTGTACTAGGTAGTATTCTAGAGGTGGAGCAGGTTGTTTCTGGGTTCCAACAGTGAGGTTTTAAAAGCTACTGCTAGCAAGTGGAATTAGACCTAAAGACCTTCCTGGGAAACATTTTTATGACTTCTGGCATTTCACAGGTCAAATATGAAAGGTTAATTGAAGGGTCAGTATGCTTCTCCAGACCGTCTGATATATGTAGGTGATAAGCTGGCAAACGTTACAGTTCATGAACAGAAACAGATGTGTGATAAGCTTAATGTTGCCAGTCTGAAACTGAACCCAAAGAAGTGTTAGCTGCTTTAAGGATAGAAGTTTTAATTTTGGTTTTCTGCCAGTGATGCAGTCATTGGATTTGCACGGGCAAGAATAGAGCAGGAAGCTGAGCCGAACTCTTTAAAGCCACCACATGTGTGGAGTTTTGTAGGATTATGGTTTTATTTTTACAGAAGATGGTAGATTTGCCAATGTCACAAAACATATATGTGAGATGTAGATGAAAAGAAAACTCTTTCAGTCATCAGTAGAAATGTGACTTCTCAAGTTCAGACTTGAAAAGGCCTGTTGCAAATATTCTTCTAGTCTGTCTCTACTTCAGAACCCTTCCATATTAAATACAGATGCTAAAGCATGAAGTTTAAGGCAGTATTGACACAAGAACTTAGAAATCTTGAGTGGATGGTTATTAAGGATGCTTAAACGGAGCTTAAATTCTCTAGGGATAAATTATTGCAACACTCAAAATGAACTCTTGGCAGTCATTAAAGCAACAGAATATTTTCAAAATTCATATAGGAAGATGTTTATGGTCAGGACAGACCATGCATCCTTGCAATGGCTCAGTAGATCCTGCAATCCTGAAAAGGTTGCCAGGTGTCTAAAAACTGTTACACTAACATTTTGCAATTACAACTACTTTGTCCCGTGCTTTGTTATGTCGATTGTGGTGGAGGACTAATTGGGAAGGTGATTAATGTTTTCTGAAGAGAATGAGCTGCTCAGAAGGAGATAAACCATCTTTTCTTTTGTCATAGATGAAGATAGTACTGGTTCAACCAGGTGAGAATTGTCTGTAGTAATCAGTGGCTTCCTGAAGTGAGAGTTACATCTGGATAGCAATGGAAAGATGATTTGGCAAATGCAACCACTGTAGAATTGGTTTGTTTTTAGGATACCATAGTAAAAAACCTGCTTAGAACAGGAAAACACTGAGTGTAAACGTGCAGTTGCAGAAATCAATTGGTTATTTTCTCAGGTATTAGTTGGTTACCAGCCAATGGTCATGGGATCGGTGTGAGATGTGTTGAGAAGGACATGGGCTGACCACTTGCATTATGCAGTCCATAGAGTCTCAAAAAGTGTTTCATGTGCATGGTGCTGGTTAAGATCCTTGGCCAAATGTTTTCTGATCTCACAGGCAGGAGTAAGGTTTCATATCTCTGTCAACTTTAAGTTCCCTATAGGATATGTGTACTGCTGTGTCTGTGCTGACTCTTCCTGTCTCTGTTTCGGTGAGGTAGCCTGCTGATAAGGAGAAAGAGTGTGGATGATAAACAAGCATGTAAACTGTGCTGAGAAGGCAGTGGGCTTCGTGGAGGCATGGGACCATGTAATCACTTAAATGTCAATTGCTGCAGTTAAATCTTAGAAGTAACAGAGAAAATAACCTAGGTTCCTAAATAAAGCTAGTATGCAGTTATATATTGGGGTAATACTGTCTTTTCTTTGACAGGTACTTCACTGTAACATGCTCCACAATTTCAAATTAGAAATGATACAAGGAAGCCTGTCCATGAGAAGCGTTGACAGTGTAATTTGATTTTATTTGTATCGTTGGCACTTCATGTGTGGGACATTCTTTTCTGGTTTATATTTTTAATGAGAAACATTCCATCAGATTATGAAAAGAACATTTTCTGTTGCCAATGCATAAGCAAAAAAACCTAACTGAACAAAACCCCAATATTATAAAGAACAGAAAAATAAAACAAGTTAAACAATAATACTTGAATTTTATGTATAACGCATTGACTTAAAAGAATCTGAGTCATTCCATCCATATAAACAAGTTATGTAGTAGTAACAAAGTGCATGAAGCAAATTGCTAAATTTAACTAAGGTATTAAAATAAAAAGTACTTTAAAACAATACTTTAACACAGTTTCTTGCCATGATTCCATCATGCATCAACACAAATCAAATCCTGAGGCAACCTGTGCCTTTGACAGTCTTTCTGTATTATTATGTAAATAAATTGAAGTAATGATCAAACTCGCAAGAGGGTGAAAAACATCAAGACAAACCTTCTATTTATAACAGAATTGTATTAAAAAAAAAAAAAATCAAAGTGCACTGCTGGTACATCTCAATTGAGCCTATCTGGGACGTATAACGCAGGGGCATGATCCAGTCTCCAATGGTTTCAGTGCTTTGTTTAAGCATCGAGGGAATAAAGAATGATGGATCTTCTGTTACTAGCATTACTATGACTAGCATGAAAACTGAAAATCTGTACCAGAATATATACGTAAACATCTTTGGTATACTGAGGAGGCGAACACTCTTAAATTATCTGATGTGTACAGTACTGGTACTTAATGTTTTGGTGCCAGTACCAGACTGGTCCATTAATTAGCATTCAGATCTATTTCTAATTACAGATAAGGCATATAACAAAAAAGTAAATATTTGGTTATTAATATCTCATACAGTTCAGCAACCCAGCCAGTCAGAATTTATCTTGCCAATTTTAACAATCTTCAAACTCTTGTCTTCCATTTGTAGATAGTACTGATCTTTGAAAAAGTAGGTGTACCCTGTGAAGGTAAATAAAAAAGCATGCTCAGATTATGGAGCCACAATTCTTGATCAAAGCTTTTTTGGCTGTTTGATTTCATGAAGCTTAACGAACTGAAAGACATATTTCCACAAATATAAAAAAGATTTATTAAAAAAAACCCCAGAACAAAAACAAAACCGAAAACAAAACATAAAAATTCCCATCCTGGAGAAGAGAAGTCTTGTTAAATGCAGCCTGCAGTCAGGTTACCATGTTGTGAGCCAGAATTTTCTGGGAAAAAGTGTTTGCTGGCAAGATAGATGTTGAAAATGTAATTGAGTCAAGACTCATGTGATAGCAGTGGTGCTTCCAGACATTTATGCATATCTGTGCAAAATATGAGGCCACTGAAAACCATGGGCCAGTTACTTAGATGCAGTTGATAGGAGGCTTAAAAAAAAAAAAAAAGAGCAAAATCCAATCCATTTGTGCCTGTGATGAAGGAGATTATCATACTCAAGTTCTGGCTGTGCTAGAGCAGGATGATGCTGAACTGGTGCTGTGACTGCATGCTGGTACTGAGGAGCCCAGGGAGCTATCAAAGAGCTGGGCAATTTCCAAGCTGTAGGGACTGCCTACTCATGCCTTCTGGTGTTAGGACATCCTGCACACCAGGCGTT
This sequence comes from Megaceryle torquata, assembly GCA_024611175.1. Lineage (NCBI taxonomy): Eukaryota > Metazoa > Chordata > Aves > Coraciiformes > Cerylidae > Megaceryle > Megaceryle torquata. The sequence goes on from JANIJG010013867.1 coordinate 22,750, forward strand.
GGGTGGCAGGAGTTGATTTACTCTCTGTCTCAAACTACATTGAAAAGAAAATTCTCCACAAAGCTTAGCCTTTGACATCAAAATGACTCCTTCACAGGTTACTTTCTTTTGTGTCCTGCCTGATATTTGTACATCAGGTTTCTAGACCTGTACAGCATAGCAATGGAAAGCAGTAAGATGCTTCAAGACATTTAAACAAGACAGTATGTAGTTGTTTGCATTTGTGGTTTTCTTTTGTGGTGGGGTGGGTTGGTTTGTTTGTTTGGTTTATTGTTTGGTTTTGTTTTGATTTGGTGGTGTTGGGTTTTTTTTTATTTGTTTTGTGTTTGTGGGGTTTTGTTTGTTTGTTTTTGTTGTTGGTGGTTTTTTTCCCCAGAATAAGGAAAAAAGAAAAAAGCGAGGGAAAAAAGCTGTTTCTTGCCTTGTTAAGCTTTGCCAAGGATTCAGCATCAAGGAAGTAAATGACAGAGAGTAGCAGCAGATTGAAATTAAATTACTTTCATGAAAAGGGAAATTAGCACAACTATTATTATTATTTGCTTGGATTAAAATAGTCACAAAGGTCATATTCCCTAGATGGTTCATTTTAAACAGTTTAAATTGTGATTATTAGAGGCAAAAATGTTTGCTTGAAATAGTACTTTGCAAAGCTGTATGGGAATTTGTCTCCTACTCATGCACCACAAGAAATTAAAGTCTTTTGGAAGTTTCACAGCAGACAAATAAGAGAACTTGTTAGTGACCTAAATCAGAATTACAGCTTACCACTGTCACCAAGACCCAGGACAGCATCAAGGTTATCTGGAACGCCATTCCAAGAGTCAGCAATGAATTTAGGGGATGCAAGTTCCATTTTCTTCTTTTCTTCATTGTACCTGCAGAAAATTACATCCCTGCATTACAGTTTTGTACTGAATGTTAAAAATTAGTATAAATTTTCAGGGACTACTCAACAAAGGTGACTATATAAAACAGTCAAACAAATATAATAACTGAGATTGTTACGTTATTTCCTTTTCATTGTAATTGTTCACAACTCCTTTAAAACCCTGTGAATTTTTACATCTTTCCTTTTAGAAATGCAGTTCTCACTGAATTCAAAATACACTTTCTAAGGAAAACCCTTTTCAGAAATACAGCTTTAAAATTCCAAATGTAATTCTAGGAAAGGTGATTTGTTTCAGGCAGCAGCCAACAGCTGAAGATAGCAGAAATAGCTATCTTTTCAAGATCTTATATGAAATATGATTGCAGTCCCTATAATTAAGGGATTGCTATTAAGCTACTAATTACTTTCCCTAATATTTCATTAAAACACCCTTTTGTTTTCACAGTCTCTCAGTGATGATGAACAGATAAATGCAAGCTGAAAATAGATGCTTTTCTTTTGAGGGTAAAAAAAAAACCAAACCAAGCCCACAGTGGCTTTTGCAATCTATAGTTTAAAGATTGTACATCCACCTAATGCCGTGGAAGTCAGATCTAGTTTGCCGAGTCCTTCAGAAGAGAGTGGATCTGTCTGTATCCACATCAGCATATGACCAGTTATTTCATTTACGTGCTTTCAGCTGTAGAATGCAAGGATAGATCTGTGCGAAGCTAGATTTACACTCCCACAAGCAAGTAATCCAGGATCTCCCTTTACATACGTAGGGAATAAATATCCCAGGGATGCAAGGTCCTTGAGAATGGCAAGACTGGCCTGGTTTCCTCATTTTTCCAATTCATAGATGGGAGTCAGTGCTAAGCAGGAGAAGTGGAGATATCTTGAGGAGTGGTGACATGGGATATAGTTTGACCCGGGCTTCCAATACATGGGAGGCTTCAGTTACCCTGGCAGCATCTCTCCAGGAGCAGTGAGCTTCAGAGAGGTCATCTTTGACTAGTACTGGAGGGAGGGAAGTGTTTATGTTCTTGATTTCTGTTTATCCATAGCTGCGCATCTCTCAGATTACCTCTCCCAAAGTTACACCAGTACAAATGAACAGTAGCTTGGTCAAAATAAATTTAAATTATACATTTCTATTACTTACTATTTCTTTCCTTGGTTCTTTAAAAGAAAATCTACCACCTTGCTGGGTATCTTTAAAACTTCATCTGTGGAATCTGAGCGAGCTCATCTTCCTCTCCCTCGCAAAACTTTGCTCTGCTTAACAATCTTGTTACAATAACATTAAAATAGCTTGGAGCTGGAAGGAATGAGAGGAGAAGGCTTCCAAAAACTCCATTTAAACTAAATGTGATAATGACATGGGAAGGACTATGGTGTGTAACTATTTTTATTCCATGTAGCAGAGTCCTTGTGTAAAATAAACCAGCCACATACTTAACAGTTAGAGTGTCTGCATTAAACAGGTGGATTTTTTTTTTCCTGAAATAATTGTTGCTTGATTTCCTCTTTAAAGAGAAAGAAATCACATCAGTGTATTTTGATTCCTTAACAATAAATTAGGCATTCTGCAGTGACTACAGCTGATAAAGTACTTTGGTACAAATACTGAGTGATGGATTACTGGGAAGCTCTGGAGTACAGTTAATCAAAACAATAGCTGGTACAGAGGAGACCAGCAGCTTTGCTAACTCATAGTCTGTAGGTTTTGTTAGGAATCCAAACAAAGTATTGCAAAATGGCTGTAGTAGAACTATGTGCAAATGTTTAAGATATTGTCTACAATGCAACATTAACAAAATTAATAATATTATTTAGGTAATGGAGTACTCAAAGTAATTGAAAGTTATGATCTTATTTACTTACAGGAATCTACAGCCATTAGGATGTAATAAAGACACTTAGCCAGTTTGAACATAACATGAAATTACTGTTCACATAAAATGGACTCGATTATACTGAGACCTTCTTTGATATTTTATGTAAAGCTTCTCACAGAAGGAACCCTTATAGCTTGGAAAATTATTTGAATTTCTGGTGGGTAGAGCTGTCCTCTAAATTGTCAGTTAGTGAATGGTTCAACTTTAGGCTTGTTGTGCAATATCTGCATTCCTGAAGTAAAAGTCCTGTTTCTGGAAGAGACCTCTTATGATGAAGGCAGGAGTTAGTGTCTCTGTTTTGTTCTGATGTCATTCTGATAAGCAGTACAAAGGTAACTCACGCAGTTCCTCAAAGTACCCAAATGCTTCTGCTATTTATGTTGATCTTTTGTGCCAGATCTTCCTGCCAGTTATGATAATGAAATTCTATTAAATACAATTAGTAGATTCTTCCTCAGATGTAATGTAGCATGTTTATTTCTACCACATTACTGTGATAGAAATAGCCTTGAGATATTTTAAGTACATTCCTCCCTAATCTAAAAGTGCAAGATCTTTACTGGATAGAGCGTGGTAGCAGTACGCTTACATGGCATCATATTTTGTTTCTCGTAGAGTCTTTTGAAGAGGAACCTTAGTGCAAATACAGAGTTACAAGCATTTATGTAATACCACATTTTTGGTATCTGTCACGAACTTCTCTGAGCATGTACTGGAAACAAAAAGAATTGTAGAGTCTGTCAGAATAATTTGAAGCTAAGTTTTTTTTTTCCAAAGTACTAACAGATACACTTCTTGTGGTTTGTTCATGTCTCCTTGGTGCCAACTCTGTTAGTAGAACAAATGTGTTAGGGATTGGTACATCAGCTGCTTGAAAGGATTTACAACCATCCCCAGCGTGCTTTGCTGGTCACGCTGCTGTTTCTTTTACATCCGGTACCTCCAAATCTGATGGCTTTGGGGAAAAATTTAAAAGGAAGTTTCAAGTGATTTGAGATGAGATAATTTTTAAGGAATTCTTTTTAGAGTTTTCTCCCAGTGTTGTGAGCTGACAGTAGGGACAACTTGCTCCTCCTGAGAGTCTGAGACTGAGGTGGGGCAGTTGCTGGCACTTAGGGTTTGAGGGATGGGTTGTTCGTGGTGAGCAGCCTGACAGGCTCCCAGATACCCTCTTCCATTGCAGGCTGTTTTCTCAGTGCTTTCCTAGCCATACTCCCTGGTTCAGCTTCCTTACTTGCCACTCCTGTCAGTGCTGTCCTGGCAGCCCTCAGTTTGTATTTTCAAAGGATGAATGCCCTGTATTTGATTCCTGACTCCTGAACAGTGTGCAATCAGCCCTAGAGACGCAGCTTGATTAACAGCATACCACCACCACTTCAATGCATCTTACTTCCAGTATCTGTCTCCAGCAAAAATGTATGTCCTCTTGTTTCTGTCCCAGTTAAAAGCTGCATCAACACGTTGCACATCAGGTGGTAGTCCCAGGTTGGTGAGTTTCTTTGGATAGCCCCTATCCAAGTTACTGGCTGAATAAACCCAGTACTCATTTCCTAAGGAGGGGAGAAAACAAAGCAAACACTGTATATTAGTCAGATACAGAGGAAAATTTATTCTTTTATGTTTTATTAATTGACTTTTTATTGCACTAACTCTACTACCAGTTTTTCCACTATTTCACCATCTGTGAAATGGTAGATTAGAGCGTGGGTGTACTGTGATTAGTTTCTGCTTTTGCCTCCTAAGTGTTGCTTGCCTCTCAACAAAAAACATCATCCACAGCATGCTCTTGCTTTCTCCTTTCTTAGCTCTTTCATTTTGAGACAAACACTGTCTTAGTACAGTTGGGGTTATGTTAAAACAAATAGTTAATATTGGAAATTTTTTGTATGATGAAAATGGTCTGAAACCAGGTACGGGTGCCTGAAGGTCAAATGCTGAAGCTCATTTTCATCCTCCATTTATCTTGTTAAGCAACTATTGAACACTTAGCAGGAGATCTTTGTCCAGAGTTCCTGTTTCTGTTGTCTTTTGTCATATGACATTTTCTAATGTCTCTCCAGATACATACTAGGGGCAGATATACTAGTATTCTAAGTTCTTTACATGAGTTATAATTTACTTAGTAAATACTTTCACTGGATTCACTGAAAGCCACAAAAAGATTCATTCATGAAAGGATGTATCTTTCATTCTGTGATAGGGGGAAAGAAAGTGAGTAAAGTATTAATATGAGAAAAGTGTAAAGTGTAGCTTTTGAGTTCCTGAGAAGTTATTATTTCACCATTCAGGAGCAAAGGGTGGGTTTCAGTAGAAAGTGTTTTAAGATAGTTGAGTTACACGTAACTTTCCAACCAATCTTTCTTTGATACCTTGTATTTATGTTCTTTCAAAGGCAGGTTAGTTACATAGATACTGAGAGAGAGGTTTAGATGTAATAGGATTATATGTAGTATATGCAATATTTAAAGTTTCTGCCTTGCCTAAAATAAAACTCTTTTAAACTTGTCTCTTTTTTTTTTTTTTTTTTTTTCTTTCATGTAAACTGAAGCAAATGGCCTTTGAGACATGTGGAACAGATTACCATTATTTTTTTCCCTCCTGTACAGAAAATGTACAGCAGCAGTGGCCATATGTTTTTTACATGATTGGAGATGTTTAGTCATATTTTTAGTATATAATGGAGCCCAGTTGTTGCTGGCTCAGTTTTTCATGTGGAGCTGGGAGGCTCTTTTCAACAAATTTGGCCAGTACAGCTGAACCATGTGTGCAAGAGGGCATACAGAGGTGTGCTTTCTGTAACCCTCCTCTCCCGGGGAGGCAGCTGGCACAGCTGCCTCTATTCTCTGCTTGATGAGCCACCAAGGCAGATACTTCGAAGTCAGAATGGAAGTCAGTCTTTGGCAAAAGAGGTGGAGACAAGGGAAGGCATGGGGGGAAAAAAGATCTAATCTTCCTAAGCAACAGGTACAGAGACAGTAGTTTAAAATGAGAGGAAACAGAAGAAAAACAGAGCAGTGAATGATGAAATATGGCTCACACTCCCTGGCTCCGTTGCAGCTCAGAGGGAACTGAGCTTGAATGCAACATTTATGCAAATGGCTACTTACATTTTAAAATTTCAAAAAGCAATACCTGAAAAAAATACAGCTTTCTCATCCTGAGGGGCCTCATAGACGGCATCAATTTTCTCTGGCAGATCAGGCCAGAATGTAGCAACAAGAAGAGGACCTGTGGGTTTTCCTCGGGGGTTTACAGTCCTCCACATGAATCTGAGCAGAACAGAAAGTTGTATGAGATTTACAATGAGCTAATTCACCAGCACATCTGTTTCCCATCGTTTCTGGCAAAGGCCACATAAGTGTGCGTACGCACACGCGCGCGTTTACAGCCCTTAGGAGCAACACACTTGTGACTGTTTTCCTACAGTGACTGAAAAGCCAAGTCATTCATTTAGAAGCATGTCACTAGAGGAGTTGCACAGTGAGCTGCGTGCTGGATGCGAGGTGGAATTGCTTGCACCGATTGCTTTAGAGTACCAGTTGCTTTTTGTGTCAGGGTGAAATGTATTGTGTGCTTTGAGTATACAAATAAACTCACAAGGCATTTAACCTATAAGAGCTCTCCTGCTGAGCAGGAGCAAATAGATGAGTGTTTGACAAAGGCAGAGATTTGTATTCTGTGATTTGCTCTTGAAATTACTATTGTAGTGATTAAAAGTTCAAATTTAACAACGGTATATCAGATTGCTCAGAAGAGAGCTTGGTTTCAAAAGAAACTTCACTAAAAACCTTCATTAGAGAAATGCAAAGGCTAAATTATTGGCTGTGTTATGTATACGTAGGGTCATAATTCGATTTAAGTTTTAAAAAGATGTAGTTATCTTTAAACGGCAGATTTGTGCTGAGGGCTTTTAGTATTAAAAATGGAACATATTTCCTCTTCCATAGAATGGACAACTTTTGTCCCCAGCAGAACAAAAGTTTTGCCATGATCATAAAATGAAAAATGAGCTAGATGATGGAATTGCTCTTGCACCAAACTACAGCGATTAAATTCTCAGGTCAAAAGCTTTTACCATTGTTATGTTGCTGAAGCCTAAGATGCTACTGGCATCTTATTTTTTTTGCAGACTATAAATAGTCATTACCCATTCCTACCTAGAATAATTATACCTTGGAGAAACCCAGGATCAGAAACTGGATTTTGGTTTGCTGAAAACTTGGAGCAGCAGTCCTAAAGTAATTTAATAAGTTGCTGTATTTTTATCAACAGAAGTTTGACTGTGGACAGAACTAGCTAAACCAAATAATTAGTTTTGAAATGTATTTGCAATTATGATTACTTGGTGCATACTGAATTATGATAATCTATCACGTTTGATACAAGGAAGAGTACAACTGACAAGTGCTTTTTTTGGTCTCTTAGTTAAAATAATGTATTAATTTAACCTGACATATGGTACTCATAATTGATAGTAATATGTTAACTTAGTCTCATTTTGCATACATATATTTATTTTTAACATGTACAAAAATACCTCTGAGCACAAGTCATCATAATTTTCATTTAAATAAAAGAGGCAAGGAATAAGACATTTAGCTCATTACTCTTGCTCTTGACAGTGTTTAAATACATATGAAAAGTTGTAAAAGTAATAACATTTGTTTCATCTCTTCTTAGTCAGAAAAGCAGGTCCAATATGATGTGAAATGGAAATCCATATAACAAATCTTTCTAACACTGCATTCATAAAAATACCTTCCTTAAAAATCCAAGTTGCAAAATTCTTAATCAAATTTGGACCTAATTTATGGCTGAGTCAGCACTAATAGTTGCTATCCACATGAACTGCAAACTTTGGAGAGCCAACAGAGACTTGAACACCGGGTTTTTATTAAAGCACACGTTTCAAGGGACTTGTTAAAAGGGTGAGATTTTTTCGTGGAAAGGGAAACTGTCAAAACTGAATTTTCTTTTGTTTTCAAGTTGGGTAGGAGGCAATTTTATTTCTACTCATTAAGGAAATGATGAAGTTAATTACTTGGCTTTCTAGTTTCACTTTGAACACCTTAAGATATCCTAACAGGTTAAATGTTAATATTATTTTCAGGAGTTCGAATTTTTGTTGACTTTTAGAACAAAAACATTTGTGTGAGTGCTGTGCTCAGAAACTCTTGTTGCTTGGAGGACTCTGTGCCTGTGCCCAGTTGAAAAGCTCAATTGTTCTTCATGGCCAACAGCACCTCCAATAATTCCTTTTTATTTCCTTTGTTTGAGGGGGAGGGAAAAATACTTTTTTGGAAGGAATTAATCTGATCTGACCTCCTTTTTGCTATTTACTCCCTCTGCCTGTGGAATATGACAGTTGGATGCTACGGTTATTTTCATGAATCACAAAAGTCACACGACACTTGATAGATACTTGTTTTTTGAATTCCAAAAGTGAGTCATAATGCTGCTTGCCTGATATTTGGAAAGTTGTGAGACTGACAGAGAGCCATTCCAGTGAAAAACAATGCAACAGTTCTCTGCTTTTGCTGCATGTTAGATAAAGCATGAGTCAGTTAAAACAGATTTTTGTATTTGCATAGTTCTTTGACCAGCTGTATCTGAAGGCAAAATAGTTCTGTTTTGCTGGGATTAGCTAGCGTACTGAGTTGTTTGCTGATTTGGGAATGGATTTCAAACCATTCCTTGTTGGCTCAAGTTTCGTGCGATTATCAGTTTAGAAAAGCAGAAGCAAGGTGGAGGTCTGGGTAAAAATCAAGGCCCACAGGTGAGCAAAAGCAGGTCAATAAGTTGTGAATACTGTGAAACTTGGAAGGGTTTTTCCTGCTGTGAGAACATTTTCCATTTTGAAGGCTGAGGTGAATACTTCCGCTCTTGGACTATACTGGCAAAAGTGGCCACTGTTTTTGGCAGACTTGTTAGGCCAGGGTGATGGGGTCAGCTCTGTGCAGCTTATTGGTGGAAGAGTCCAGTGCTGGCTTTCTGTGAGGCTGACTTGTTGGTAATGTGGGGCCTTTTCATGACCAAGAAAGGGCTGTTCCTTGACATTAGGGATCACTGGATTGTAAGAAATCTTAGCTTGCCACTGATGGGGTCAAGAGGAAGAGAACAAAAGGTATCACAGATGTCCCTACAGATATGTCAAATGAACCCTTTTTGGCCCTAGCAGCCGTAGTAGAAACGGGGTACACTATGTTCTTACAACCAAAAATTATAAATCCCACTTCTGCATTGCTAAAACACAAAGCCTGTGATAAAGATTAAAATAAACTTCAAACCCAAAGCACCATTATTCTGGGTACCACATCACTGGGAACTAGGAGGAAATGCACTGAAGGAATTACTGTGTACCACAGCCTGTAAAATTACCCAGTTGACCATGATTTCTTTTGTTATGGAAAGCTGGTGAGTAGAGTCAAACTGTGCGGCACCATAATAAATAATTCATATCTTCTAACTGAAAATTTAAACCCAAAGGAGTTGGCTGGATGTTACACCACCAGGAGATACAAATAACTATGAAATTAACATTTTCTGAACTTGTTTGTTGATTCCTGCTAACTTTTAAATTTCAGCTGACATCTGCCAAGGAGCAATGAACAGGTAGGTGTAATAGTTCCATCAGTTTCAGATGCTTGCATGTGCTTCTGTGTGATAGGAGCCAGTGTTTGATTTAGGCACATGCAGTAAATGTGCATGGGCCCAGGTCTTTAATGGCTTTGGGAGAATGTTCAGGGGTAACTGAGGATAAATGTTTTCAAACTGGGCATTGATTTATGGCAGGGGAAAAAGGAGCTTTAGTGTCTTTCACTGTGGTGCTGCCAAGTCCTGTACTGCTTAGGAGATGCTCTTCAGTGCTGAGCAGCTGGGTAATGTGGGACCTGTAACTGTGCAGCCGCCTCATTTTGTCAGGAATATCTCTGCTCTTGCATCAAAACTGCTTTTTGTGTCCTCTGCCCTGGAGTCCTTGCACGAATGGAGCCTATCCCAATCATCCAAGTCCTTGATGTGTTATTACAGTAGCTGTGAGTCACATAATACTGTTATATAATGATTTTAGACTCAGCCTGGCTTAAACCACTTGGGGACAAGACTTTGCTCACAGATTTCCATGAGTGTATCTTTATGAATATGGGAAGGGAACAGATCCTCCTTGGACCAGTCTTAGCATAATGAAAATTATGCTAAAACCAAAGATTTGCTGAATCAGTGTGTCCATGGTGGAAGAGGCATTTGAGATTAGTGCCACTAGCTTTGAATGACCTCCTTTTTTTGGAGGAGTGTTTTTAGAAGTTGAGAGTGGAAATTTTCCTGCAATCAGATTTGAAGCTTTCTCCCAGAGGGCAGCCTACATGAAATGCAATCAGGAAGTATAGTAATCCCAGAGCTCCACCCCACTGAATATGATGGGATTTCCATAGGTGAATTATAGACCTTGTAGGTTCTACTACAAAAAGCATCTGGAAATATTTTATAGGGAATGAATCCTCCTTTGGCAGGAAATAGACTGGCTAATGCATCTTGTCCATTGCTAATTTTGTGATTAACATTGCAGATGGGTAAATATCTAAAGATTCTGGGGGTCATACCTGGTTTGCATAAGCATTTGGAAGTTTGGATGTGTCTCCCAGTTACTTCACCCTTCTGAACAACCCTCGTATGACTCCACAGAAGCCAGCAGAGCTCACACCAGAGTTAATTTTTGCTTTATTGTGAGGCTTGCGGTGTTTTCTTGTCCTGATTTTTAACTAGAACTACTACCAATCCAGTCATTGTCATAGTGTCTTGGTATGTGCAATCCCAGTGTAGGGCAGTAACCAGAAATTTAAAACCACCACAAAACTGCCTAAAATAATCACAAAACCAAGTTGACCATAAGCCATCAGTGTACCCTTGTGGCAAAGAAGGCTGTACGTTTAACTGTAAACTCAGCATTTGTCATCTCTTTCCTTTAGGGTTGATTAGGACATTTTGCTGTTTCTGAGCACACAAAAGAATGTGCAGAGACTGTGTCTGATAATAAATTTCTAGATTTTGATGAATAGGTCTGATAGATTTCTCCATCTGAGGCCCCATTGGTAAGTAATTTATCTCACTTACCTATCTTTGAAGAAAAATGTTTCTCCTCTAATTTGTGCGACTCCATCAAATACAATGTCGTGCTTGCAGAGCTCTGGAGTGACAGGTCCAAGGGTTGGACGTGGGCCTGGCCCTGGGCCTGGCCCTGGTCCAGGTTCGACATCGGTCGATACTTCTGTAATGGTGAACAGAGATACTCTGTTACGCTGCAGTACAGGGCTGCAGGGGACACAGAGAGAATGGGAACTACCAGGAGTTTTAGAAGGGGAATAACCCAGAGATGGTACTTGAAGGAGAACGAACATGTCTTTAGAAGAAGGGTGGTTGAGTACAGCTGAGGTGGCCTTAGCTTCCAGTCCTGCCTTAATCTGCTGCGTGGCCTCATTCCAGACACTGTGCCTGTGGGAGTGTCATCTGTGTTGAGCTGCCTATTTAACTTGAAAGACATTTGGAAGTGACTACACTGGGTTCAAATGTTAACTTTACAATTTTTATTATACTGGCTTCTAAAAAGAAGAGAAATGTCATTCAAAGTCATTCTATTCAGAATTATCTGCAACTCCACTGAGAGAGATGTCAAAGTGGATTTATCTTCTTTCTAAAAGCACCAGTATTTTGCAAGATGTGTTTTGAGCCATTTGTATGATCCTTCTGCCCTCATCAATAATCAAAATGTGCTCTTCAGAACATGCACTTTTCCATCTGGTTTATTTTAGTTTCTTTTATTATTTGGCTGCTCTTATATAGCCTTATGAGGCATTTGACTTTTTTCTTAGACATCAAGTCGATTTACTGTATAAAACAAAGTTGGGTGTAGCTAATTTGAGATAATAATAATGGAAGAAAACAAAAATGGTTTTGAATATTTGTTTTATATAGAAAGCAGTTTGTAAAGGGTTCTATCAGTTATAAAGAGGCAAGATAAATAATTTTGTTTTAGGTTTTGAAGTGTGCCTTGAGAGAACTGGGGTGAACATCTGAACTCTATCAAATATATGCTGTGTGAGCTTAGAAAATTCTGTTAACTTTGCCCATGTCTCAATTCCTAGTCTTAATTAAAGCAGCTAAGAACAAGGAAGAAAAAAAAAAATTCAAATCAGATTTTTGATAAAAAGGTGTCTCATGTGGTAATCATTTTGGTATATTCTTATTATAATTTCCAAGGTGTTGAATTCTGTAGAATATAGACACAACTAGGAAGATATCTCAGTAGAAAAGTGAAAAGCACAGAAAGAGAAATGAGATAGATTTTCTTTGACTGCTTAGCTGTCTGTAGTATACTTGTGCCTCTAGATGTGGAGAATAGATGCATGGAAAGAACTTTAGTCACAATAATACTTGGGCATTTGACTAAGAGTATCTGTGGAGAAATTAATACATTTTTAAGATGTACCAGCATAAAAATACTTAAATCCACTTTTTGTTCAGGAGTTTGCCAAATACATTTACATTACAGTTTTGGCTCCCACATACTCTGTGCAAATGCTCTTGTGACAGTACAGCTCGATTTGTTGTGGGAAGGTGATGTGAACTGTTGCTAAGCTGGGACAGGAAACACCTTCCTTCCCCTCTTTCAGGGAGTTGCAGTCTGGAAGGCTCAGAGTGATGTAGACAGTACTACCCCAAACCACCCACACCAGGTATTTCAAGCTAGAGAAAAGCATGGCATTTCATTGTCCTAGTAAAGGCATTAGACATTTTCATCTAAAGGCTTGGTTAGCGGATGTCTGGGGGCTTCTGTCAGTTCAGTCAATTTAGTGACCCCTCATCCTTGAATTGTGGTGGTTGATTGAAGTAGGTGTCCTTGTAATAACATGAAGAAAGCAGGGAGAAAGGAACAGAGGATATGTGTGGTACTGAGCAGTATATAATTTACTGCAAGTTCTAAGTCCCAAATTTGAACCTGTGTTGCATGGTTTTCTAGTGAGTTCTGCTGGCGATGGAGGACTTTACCATATAGCTCCTGGATCCCCTTAATGTCATCCTGAGAAAGGCGAAAGTTCTTGGTGTAGGTGTAAATAGGGGCCATAAGAGCTCCTGGATCCTCAGAGTGCTCTAATCCCATAGCATGGCCAAATTCATGAGCGGCAACCAAGAAGAGACTGTATCCTAAATAACACAGCAAGATAGTATTAGTTACTCAGAGTCTAAGAACTTTATTTGCCTTGCTACTCATCAAAAATTTTCCAATAATAAATATCACAACTAGCATTTACAGCCTCCAATGGTGAATGTAATATGTATGGCCAGAAATTACATTTCATTACACAGATTCTAAAAGCTGTTCTGGAGCTGATGTTTGCTGCTGTCTCACATGCAAGAGACTTTGACCACAGTCTTAATACTTCTGTGAAAAAGGAAGGGTAGCTAATAAAATCAAACTTTTTTTTTTTTAAGCATAACAGAATTAAACTTCCAATCTAGACCTCAGATCTTACTTTCCATCATAAAATTGCATGCAAGTAATAAACAGGTCTGTATATTTGTGTCCTGAATCAGTATTGTCATGCCAAGTATTGTTTGGTTGAAAAAAATCTTTTATCATAGGATGATATTTTATCAGTTTTATGCCCAAACAGTTTCTGAAATTTGGCAGTTATTTTTGTCCTAAAAGAAAAAATTGAATCTAGCATTTGTTTGCAGAAGTGTGAAAAGACTTTTGCTGGATTTAATTTTACTTATGTTACAAATAGGGACAAAGATGAACCAAAATAATTTTGAATACTGATACTCATGATACAAACCTCATACTGGCGTTCTCAGTTTTTAACATGTTTTTCATCTTTGGCAATATCAGTCACAAATGTATTAATTTCTTACATGTAGCATTTGTTCCTAATTTGGCCAATATCAGAGTATAATTATTACATACTAGTGAAGTACTATAGTACTTGTGGCCTTTGGCCTTGAAAGGGAAAACATACACTTATTTATTTATTATTCGTATATTTTTGGAAAGATACTTCATCATTATAATTTTAGAAATTCTGAATGTTTCAGACAGATGAGCTCTGGAAATGACTTTAGAGAGAGTCTCACATTCAAATGTAGCAGTTTTGCTCAGGTTTTGGACTGGGGAGAAGTACTGTAACCAGACAGGAGTGGTAAATGTGTGAATGAAATGATGGTAAGTGTGCTGTCATCGCTGTGGTCAGTATGCTGTTACCATTGTACTGCTCTGACAAAGGGTGTTACCTTGATCTGGACAAAAGCCCCACTTGCGGTCATCATCGTAGCTACTGGTAGAAGCACACCACATCTTGCCATCGTTGCGGCCGGCACTCGTACACGACTCATATTTATTCCCGAGGAAGATGAAGGGGAACACACAAGGGGCTCCCTCTGAATTTCCGCCAACTGTTGACATGGCTGTGGAAAATGAGAGGAAAACAGTGAGAAGGGAATCTATTTTGTGAGATTAAGCTGATATATCTTCTCCTAAACTACGCACTAAAACCAGAAAGCAAGGAGAAAATCTGCAATCTTTTTAAGAACATGAGGAGTAGGATTAAAAGTGAGAATGAGCCCTGGATTATGCTCACAGCTCTGAGAAAGCAGCAGTTAACAGTGTTTTGTGGAAGGTGATTGCGAAGCACTTTCCTCTTGATCTCTCCTGGTGATATTTTAAAGCATCTCAAATAGGTCAAAGGTAGGTTTAGTGTCAGAAAGGCTAAAGGGCTATTGAGTTAGTAAGTGTCCCACTGAAGTATGTGCTTTGAAGTAAAATAACAAAACAAAAACCAACCCAAAAGGTTCAAAAGAGGAGTCATATCAAATATGTTGAGGAATTAATGCTGACAGCAGGGTACAATTTAGTAAGTTTTTAAACATTTTCTAAAGAAAAGGATATCAAATGTACATGACTTGTTTTTTCTTTTAAGTGGTATTTTTTGCACTTGGAATCTTTCCCTGAAGTGTGTTCTTATGTATGTAGGATATGGCAGGAAGATAAAAGAAATAACATTTATATGTGCGTGTACAAGTATTTTCTAGAGGGAAGAGGGTTTAACTAAATTTAAAGTTATAGCCTAAAGTAGGTATCATAAACAGAATATGAAAAGAATACAGTACTTCAGATACAGAGATTCTAGATATATTGGGTTTTTTTTTTTTTTGTTGAACTGTCCTTTAGATTTTTCTCTTCCAGTGTAGCAAGTTAATATTTATGGCTCGAGCATGTATCCTAAAATTGAACACCTGCCACACTATACAAGGCTATCAATTAATTTTTGTTCCTTCTTCTAGTAAAGTAATCAAAAAGCATAAGAAATTGTGAAGAAAGCAGAAATCTCTTTTCCTGGCTAAACCGTTCCACTTAGTTCTTTTGAATTGCTGAAAAGATCTATTAACCCATGTTTAACATACTAAACAGGATTTCTTTTTTCAAGAGTAATCAGTAATCTAAAACATTATTCATCCTTTCTTCCATCCCATGAGACTTCTCTTCCAGGGCCATTAACAAATTGTAACCTACTCGTAATTAGGCTGCAGTGGTAGACATTCAGTGCTATGGTTCCCTGCCGTTGCCGTATCCCTGATAAACGGGGTGTGTTGTGGCACATCCTATCGCTCGCACAGCTCGCTCCTGCTCTGCTTACTTCATTGGCCACCTATGCTGAAATTGTGCCTAACAACTTTTGTGTGCTCTGGTGAAGGTGTGAAAAAAGAGACTTTTGTTACTTAACACAGTCTAATTTGTCATTGTTCTATGGAAGCAGCATTTTCTGTACCGGTCTCTGGGCAGAATCCATATTTCTTATCTCTGTCATAGTCTTCAGTGGTTCCACACCATCGGTATCCATCTGTCCTGCCTTCTGTTGTGCACTGGTCGTAGGATTGGCCTTGAAATTTGAAGGGAAATTTGCATGGCTGCCCATCACCATTGCCGCCCATTGTAAAAAGTGCTGTAGGGGGAAAGAAAGAGAAAAACGTCAATCCACAATGTGCAACATCAAGAAATCACAGCATGCCAATGGTAACATGTGAAGGTTTTGACAGAGATTAGACAGCTGTCGTGTGTGGTGCAGCTCACACCGAGAACCTCTCTTTTACCCCAGCAATGAACTGCTTTGCCAAGATAAGCAAGGGATGTTACAATCTCACAAGTGTACGGAAAGGAATGATTGATAGATTGGTCTTTATAAATGAATGAGGAATGAAGGAAATTCTACCAGGCTGTTTGAATGTGGTTTGAATTGTTTATATCCTTTATAGTCTGTCTCATAATATAAAATTAATGTCCCTCTTGAAACAACATTTAGAAAGAGGATTCTGAGAAAGTCGCTCATATTCCTTAGTGCTCTGCTGATTAATTTCCCTATCGCGGAAATGTTTGCTATAATGGCAGACTTTGGATAGAGCCACAGACAAGTCAGCTTGGTTTTTCCTAACAGCCATCTGTGTATGTTTTCAGTTTCTTTAAAATGCTGACATACAGTAGAGTTAAAGGAGGTAATAACTTATAGGCTTTTCCTCTAGGCTTTGTCATTTCTGAGAATCTTCGCAGCTGGGCTTAAGCACTCAATAGATAAGCAAGAGAAGACAAATATGACTCCTTTGACAAAGCTGAACATTGAAGGCTCCTCCTGTCTTTTACTTCATTAATGTTCCTGAAGGTAATGTGTTGGTCTTCTAGGGGTTGTTTACTGTCCACCCACATACACAAACAAGGCCCTGTGGCTCAACCCTGAGAACCAGAAATATTTCTTGTGGACGAAGTAGTACAGATTAAGCTGAGTCAAAGCTTCTGGGATCTGGTTTAGGATTTTATTAAGCTTTCTGGAATAGCTAGAGGAAAATGGATAAAATCTCTTACGCTGATATTTAAAAAATGTATGTCCAGATTGAATTACGTGAAAATGCGGGTGGATTGGAGCTTCCGTCACCTTGTCAATCTGCCTGTGTCTTCTCTTGGCTGCTCTATCCAAGGGAATCCTCAGTGGTAGGACAGTGTCTGTGGGTGCTAGGTGCTGGTGAGAGGAAACCATGGCGGTAGCAAACTGGGCCAGGCCTCACACTGAACATGCAGTCAAGTGCCAATTCCCCTTGAAATTTAAGAACAGCACCTCAGAATGAAACACATCGGTTTGAGATCTGAGGGTGGAGTATCCATGATGCAGCCTTTATTATGGTGCCCAAAAGGGACACCTTTCTCCCTCTCCTTGCAAACATGTGTGTGTGAAGGCTTAGCAGGTAATTTCTAACTTTGCTGTTGTCGTTTTTGGTGACCAAAAGCCATTATAGCTTCAGTGTCTTTGAATAGGATTGAAGGGGTTTTGACTTTGCTTAGTCTGATACATTGATGGGAGGAGACATTGTTTGTGATCGTGCCTCTTTAGAGCTGTAATAAATGAAAACCCAATCCCTTTTCTGGCTGAAGGGTGACTGTGAAGAGTTCTTAACTATGAGATACTGTGACACACATGATTCATTTTGTCTTTTCCACTTAAATCAGCTATTGGCCTCAGTATCAGGGGCATGAACCACTGAGTTACTGAAGTAAGTTCCAGTCCCCCTAAGGAGAGAACTTGGAGCTCTGCAGGCCTGGCTCATGTGCATGAGTTCACTGAACTTCTGATCTGGCCAAGCTCTCATCTGTATCTTTCTGCATCCTGGATACAGAAGCAATCACACAGAGGTCCATCTCTAGGCAAAAGACAACTGCAACACACACCGTGCCTCCCCAAAGAGCAAGCTGCAAATGTTTGTATTTGTCTCAGATGGTGTAGTAAGTTAAGAAATGTGCATTAACTAGGACTGTGGCTATCGTGAGTGGAGAAAGATTTTAATTTTTATTTTATACAGAAATGGTAGAACTGGAAGGCAAAATTTAACTGAATTGTTTAGATGACTCATTTACCACATGTGCTGCTCCCAGCTATGGATCTGGCAAACTCTGTATTTTAATAGCCTTTTTAAAATTGCTTTAAATGTGGCTAAGTTGCAAAAACCTTATGGAAACTCAATCTCTTACTGCTTTGCGTGTTGTCTTTCTGAGTCACAGTCAAAATGCAGTTTTTCATTTTACTTGAGGTAACATCATGTGATGGTAACAATAATGATTAAGTTTTCAAATCCTATGCCCCCTCCTTAACTAGAAAATTCTTTGCCTTAATGTAAATGAAAGTTAGAGACTAGGTCAATTTCCCTCAAAATGAAACAAAAGCTTTATTTACTGATTCTTGTTCTGCATAATGGTAAGCTCAGCAAGTTAAAAATCAGTGAAGATGGGTTGATGCAAGAGCAGATTCAGATGGGACATTACTAATCTGTGAGCTGAGCTGTACTGTTAGCTCTTCCCAGAATAATCAGCCAGTTGTGATGTCAGGAGACCTCAGGCTGGAAGGCTGCTAAAACCCCTGTGCCACAGATCCAAGGTAGAGGTAGCTGCAGCTTCTTGCAGGTTCTGCCAGGGAGAGTAGTTGAGCAGCAGCTTACAAGAATGGTGACCAGTGTGAGGGAGGTACGGGCAGAGTACAGGTCTCAGCAACATTGGCTATCAGAGGATCAAAGACAGGAGCCTAAACTCACTGTAGTGTCAGTGAAGTGTGGTAAAGAGAGAGATTCAAGATCCCCTGATCCCGTATAGCAAAGAAGTTCAGCACTCCTACATAAGATCTGTGTAGTAGGTAGATAACTTTCCCTTCTTCTGCTTTGACAAGGGATAATTGAATCAGCCTACAAAATTAGGGATTAAATTTAGAGAAGCACGTTGCAGTACCATAGCTTTAAAACTGTTTCAAAACATGCAGTGTAATAATGAGAAGAATTAAAACTAACTTCAGTGAGTTAAACAGGGGAGAAACAAACACTGACAACAAGGAACGTTGCTGCTAACATAGACTCTATGATGTCAGTCCTCCCCTATCTGAATTTTTTTAACCAGATTTTAGCAAATGGTGTCTCAGAATACTGAGTGAACAATGCTGCTCTGAGTTTAATAAGAAACATCTGTGCATAATGGCTCAAGGATCTTGTGAAACAATTTGATCAGAAACAAAAGGCTGAAACTCTTCTGATCCGTTTCAGAAACCTTGACACACGCCATTTCCAGGAACATCAACTTCCAAAACCAACTCTCCCTGAGTGTGTTTCACTGCTTACATTCTAGGTTGGGTATGACTGGGATTTTACAAAGGTATCAGTCAGGGTATGTGGATCTTGGTTTGTTCAGCTACCCATAATCCAGGCTTTGTTCCGACTGTATCTGAGCATTTGGAGTATTTTGAAGACATAAGCCCAATTTTACTCTTTTCCAGCTGGAAGGATTAACCTGAAGGAGAGGATTTTTGGGGAAAGGTGGGGAATGAAGAAGATGGCAAAGTCTGAGGAAAAAATGGTTGTGTGACTTATGTGCATGTGCACACATATAATTTCCTGAAGTAATTGTCAGGCTAAAGAAGCTGGTTCTGGAGTCATATAACTAATGATAACTTTTTAAATTGATTAAGTCTGTTAAAAATTTGAATCCCTGATTGTTCATCCCCTCTAATTGTATAAATAGCTATCATCATGATACATTCCAGCTCCAGATGTGACCTATGATAGGCAATTTGGGTTTTGGAAATTAAATATTTTTATCACTTTAGGGTTAGAAGATTGGTATGTTCTACAGCAGATTATCTCTAATCCACTAGCATCCTGATGCCGAAAATACGTAATTTTATATTGGAAAGTGTATGGTCTTCCATATGAACCTGAGAAATCCCCAAAAGGTGTTAAGCAGGGCTTCATTTACTGTTTGGCTACAATAGGATGCCACAGAAATTTTGAAGACAGGATGTGAGAACATTTTCTGCATGAACATATCTCTGATCTTTTGGAAAGATACGCGTACTTAACTGATATATATATATATTAATGCACATGCCTGTGTCTTTACAGTACTTGTTGAGGCTTGCCTGGGCCCTGACAGGCTGTGCTTATGCATTCTTGGCCTGGCAAAACACTGAACATGTCTAGTTTTATTAGCTTTGCACCTTGAGCATCACTAATTTTCTTTCAACAATCTGCATTCTCCTTCCTTATCCTGACTGCATGTAGTCATAATGTTATAAATAATTTAGTACTACTGCTCCAGGCAGGATTAACATGAGTCTGACAAAAGCTCCATTGTTTTCTATTTTGTTCTCTTTCATACCTCTCTTATTTGCTGTGACACAGCAGTAGCAGGCAGGAGTTTTAGTGATCCTGTGGATCCATTGCACACAAGAGTGGGGAAAGTAGCCAGACTTGCTGTGTTGAGATGCAGTACCACCTTAGGCCAGGGCCACCTTAAACTGGTGGAGAATTGCTAAGTCTGGAGTTTTTATCTTGCCCCAGGCTTGAGCAAGGATGGGAGGTGAGTAACTTGCTTATCTGGACAAAGGAGGTTTTGTGGTGGAACACAAGGCCAAAAAAGTGTAACAACTGAGTGACACCTGGGACAAAGCAAAGGCCTCAGGGCCTGGTGTCATATCAATTCAATTGTGAATTGCACTGTGTAACAACAGCTGCACTTCTGTACCAAACATTGGCCTCGTCCTCCTTCTCTCACCAATAATACAGCAAGCTTTGCTGAGAGCTAGCAAACACCTCCTATATGACTCAGCCCCACCTCATCAGGATATAAATCTGGAATTTAGAAACCTCTGTTTTGAGGATGAGAACTCCAACTATCTGGACAGGTCAACAGGCCTGGACCTCTCTCCTCTCCAAGCAGAGATGCCTCCTTCATAAAATGCCTCTGACTTTACTGGAACAAATTATTTGTTAGGAGTTATTAACTTAAGCTTGATTTTTGCAGTAAGTTTATTTATCAATGACAATGCCGAATTTCTTATATCTGTCTCTTTAATAAATCCCCTAACTTTGCAAATTTGTCTTGGTGGAATTCCTCAGCTGGGCTCTGAAACAGGCAAACATTGACTCTACCAATGGCTACGCACACAGAATCTTTATTCATAAACATTGACCAAGTCTGGGACCAAGAGTGGATTTAGGTGCACGTGGGCTCCTCCCTGAGAGGAAGACTAGAAAGCAAGGGAGTCCATTCTGAACCTTGTAACTCAGCAGGAGGGCCTCCCTCAGCCACCTATCAAATCCCTATCCCTTTACGTGATGCAAAGGTGAAACACTCCCTGCTGCCAAGAGCTTATAGCAATCTTTTATTTATGTACAAAGGGGGAAAAGTGAATGTGAGAAACTGCTGCATTGGGGATGTCTGTGAATACAGGTGCCAGCGCTGGAGCTGGCACAAAGGAGATGGAACAAGTGGGTAAAAGCCCCTTACCTTCTCTGCTCTTCTCAGGGCTGATAAATTAGCACAGTAGGCTACAACCAATTATACTTAATGGCTTCTCTAAAGGTTCCCTGATGTACGATATAGGAGAGGTCACACTCATAATAAGTTTTCTGAAATATTATAACCAATAGACTCATCAAGATTTTCAAGCATAAAAATATGTGTTTCCATGTTGAACAGGAAATATACTGTCATAATTTAATTTGAAAAATAATCATATTGTGTGTATTTTTAAAAAGTTATGGCTACATGAAAGCATTATAGACATTGTCTAATCTGTAAATGAGCGTTTCCAAATATTATATTAATTGCTTGTGAAACAGAGGATTCTTTCCACATTCCAAAAAGATAGAAATTAAGCACAATCTCAGCTTTCCTAGACCCTCTAACAGCTTTGTACAGATACCAATACAGAGAGATCATAGCTCTGAAATACAGTGTCATTCCTGTATCTCCAGTGAGCTGTTGACACTGCTTCAAGAGTAGAAGACAACCTAAGACCTGTGTTAAAAATAAACCCCCAAATTCTAAAAATGCAAGTGGCTAGCCATTTCCAATGTACCAACATATAAGTAGCTTTGTAACGTAAATTCAATAATTTTTAGTTTGAAAAGTAGCATGGAACTATTGTGTCATGTTACACTAAGAGGGCTCCTAGACTCAGAGAACCTGGGCCACCAGTTGGTAGAATTGGTATGGAAAGTTACAGGTTTGGCTTAATGGGTTTCATCCTGAACTATTAGTTTTTGTCAGTTACTGTTTTTGAAGGAGGTACAATTTCAATTGTTTGTGGCAGTTGTGTTTGTGAAGTTTAGGGAGGGTCATTTAGTGTGCTCCCTCTCCAAATTTGGCCCTGTCCTTACTCTGAAAGGTGGTTGTCGTTTCTGGATTGTGAAACTCAGCATATGGTGTCTTTGATGGGGATATATGGGGCTGATGTTGCTTCAGGCGTATCTTTAGTAGGACCTTGGTTGAGAGAAAGTCCTTTGCCTGGGTCACCGTCAGTTACAAACTCTCCTACACCAAGGGAGCCTTTAGTGAGTTTTCTTTGCTTAGATATTGAGGAGATATTAAAGAGCAGTAAATCTAAATTTGCCAGAAAGGAAGTGGGAAAAAAAAAACCCAAGGAGAAGTGGACGAGCAAATAAGTAGGGAACAGTCTACCAGGAGAAAAACAGTAGAAACGATTATCTACTTACACTCGTGGGGACAAAAGCCGTATTTGCCATCTGCATCAAAGTCTTTGGTTGTGGAACACCACAGAAATCCATCGCTGCGTCCTGCATCTGTGCAACTGTTGTATTCCTTGCCATTGAACCAGAAGGGAAATTTGCAGTATTCACCATCTGCGTTTCCATACTTCACTCTAACCACTGTAAAGAGAACAAATGTAGCTGTGAATTGAGCCTCCAACTGATATAACAGGCTTGGACATTTTCTTTTCCTGGAGGATACTGGTGTAGAAATGCAGTCTGAATTTCCACTTTGAAATTCAGTATGTGGCTGGTCTCTCTATTGGCAAGATGATCATAGCTGAAATAATAACGGGTAATTTTGAAAGAATGACATGGATATTACTCATGGTGAAGTGTTAGAATGAACAGTCCTTAAAATCAGGCCAGAAAAATATATATGTTCCTGTTACTATGGTAAGGCAAACTTATAAGCATGCTCTTAATACACTTAATAATTTAGTTTCTTTGGTAATATGGTCTAAAATGTTCAGTATAGTTTGAAAGGTTCCAAGCAGCAGTTGAGCATGAGCTGAACATGCCTTGTGTCTCATGAACTGCTTTGATATTTCCAATTTGACTTGAATGAGATCTGCTGCAGCACTAGGGGATAGGGTGGTAATGCAGTTACACCTAGATCCTGGGGTTTATTTCAGTTTGTCACATGTAGTCTTAAGACTACAGCACTGGTGCTGTAACTGATGTTAATGTATCAATAATTCACTTATCCACACAATTTATTTTAATGGCAGTAACTAACTGGATGCTTGTGCTGTAAGTGCTTCCACTAACATGGGAAAAAAAACAACTATCTCCTGTTTGTTCATACTCTGAGGCAGGGATCCAGTCCACTTAGTACAGCTACAGAACAATGCTTCTGCTAGAGTTAAAAGAAAGCCAAACAGAAGGAAGTTGACTATTTTGGTATTAAAGTTCTTTTTTTTTTTTTTTTTTTTTTTTCCCAATAGGAGGACATCTGAGAGAACTAGAATTGGAAATGAAAGGCAAACATGATTTTGCATTTTTCTATTTTTTCTAAATATTTCACAGTAGAAGAATTATTAGTAGTACTATATGACTGCGGAGAAGTTCAAGCAGAAAAAAAAGAGTTTCCAAACTACAAATATTTGGTCTTGTTTGTCTAGTTCAGATAATATTATCTGGACTTCAGCTGTTTACTTATAGAGGGTGTGGCAAGCTAACATACCCTTTAGGGTAAGGCATCTTTGTTCTTGGAGATGTTCTTAATCCACTGTTTGATGTCATTCTTGATTCAGTCATCAGCATGAGGGATTTGTATTCCATTTGGTTTTGACAGATAAAGTGACTATGCAAAAACTTCAGGTGGATGCTTCAGTGGTTAACAACTGGAGCCACAGCTTAAGTCATCTTAAAAAGAGGGTATGTCAGCATAAAAGCCTTGCCCAGTCTCTCTTTTACAAATGAACTTAAGAGATGATGTAGTTAGAGCCCCTAAGAATTGAAGCATTCAAAATCACAGTCATGTCTTTGTACTTATCCCGCAATTCATGAAAGTTGTGTGGCATAGAAATCATAGAATCTTAGAAATGTCTGGGTTGGAAGGGACCTCTAGAGGTCATCTAGTCCAGCCCCCCTGCTGAGAGCAGGGACATCTTCAACTAGAGCAGGTTGCTCAGAGCCTTGTCAAAGCCTCACCTTGAATGGCTCCAGGGATGGGGCCTCAACCACTTCCCTGGGCAACCTGTTCCAGTGCTCCACCACTCTCATGGTAAAGAACTTCC
>JANIJG010013867.1:56180-73846 GCA_024611175.1 Megaceryle torquata
TTTAGCGTGTTTTTTTTGCTGCCGACATAACAATCTGGTTTAGCCATATGTGGTTGCACTCCTACACAGTGCCTCACAGTAAACATTTTTATTATGGATTTTGAGGCAGACCCTGCATGGGCCAGCGCCGACGAGTGAGGCTTCTTGTCCCTCTCCTGCTCAGGCTACACAAACTGTAGGTCTGTGTGCACAGGGCTCACCCGCGCTTGGCAGGAGCGCCTCTCCCTCCCTTCTCTGTGCAGAACTTGCAGAGCTCTGAATAAGATTCTTGTGGCTTGTTTGGGTTTAGAACCAGCTTGCGGCTTTGCCACCAACAGGCACAGTGTATCACCTTAGTCTGTGGGGTAAGAGATCATCAGGCAGATTCAGCAACAGAAATTGTCCTCAGCAGCTGACGTCAGCAGAATTGTACAGTGTTCAGGGTTTGCTTATGCTGGGGTTTTGATCCTCTGGTGCAGCTGCCTTAGTTTGAAATTTTGGTGTAAATATGTCTATTGTCATGGATGGTCTTTTTATTGTGTTATTCATAATACTGCCAACTTTGAGACCGTAATGCAAGCATACTTTTTATTATTTATTAATACCCCTAATCTAGGGGCTTGGCTCATGCCTTGTTAAGACAGGAGACTGGCAATTTTGCATGAATGCGAACTGTGTTCTGGCCAGCCAGGTGTCTCCAGTTTCTATTAAACATGAGTCCAGCTATCACGGTTCCTTGGAGCTGTGTCAGCATAAAGGTTGTCATGGCTTTCCCCTGAATGTTAAATGAAAACTTTTCAGATGCAACTCTTGTTACCAAATAGGGCTATTTAGGAAAAAGGAAATACTTTGATGGTGTTTGGTATTTATTCATAATAGTTTGATATCCAATTGTAAATAGTTAATATTGATAATTCATTGATTTCTGCTGGTATCAAGCTACTTTGTTAACTGCACCCCATCCTCCATGAGCTGAATAGTCTTACATAAAGGCAAGGATTTCAAAGGGTGAGCTGAAGGGTTCAGATTAGCAGGAGCCCAGACAGTTCCATTGACAGCCCAACAGAGCAGCTGTATGCATGGTGCTGGGTCAATCAGCCATGGGAAGTGGCACTTAATGCTCCAAAGAGAAAGAGGAGTTACAGGAACTTTGTACTTGACTGGAGCTTTTTGTAAGCAAGTAGCTTTGTCTTTATGCCCTCTCATCCTTTAATGTATGATTCCAACAACACTTGAGTTAACAGTGAACAACTTTCCCCTAATGGTTCAGCTTTGAAATTACATCTTCTCTTCCCCATCAGCAAAACCCCACCATAATTTCTAAGAATTGCCTTAATAAATGTCAGTTGTGAAAATAAGATCGTTTTTCTACAGCCTTGCACTTGGTTGTGGGGAATGACTCCCCTGCTTTGTTTCTGATGACAGCTTATATTTGTGTCTGGCCACGTGAAACTGTAAGAGAACAAAGGCTAAGAAAGCCGTCACGAGATTTGCCAAATTACTCTTGGCTTTTCCTTAATTAAACACGTAAAAATACTATGTGTTGTGTCATAAGATTCTGTGGTTATCTCTGTGCTCTGCATTAGGTCAAGTGCTGCTGTAAATCTTAACGCACAAGAACCACATCAATGTCATAAGAATTTCAATGTAATTTATGATGGCTTAGTAGCTTTCATTAAGAAGGGTATCACAGTGAAGCCATTTAACCCAAATGTGCCCTAGCACATTCCTGTTGCACTCAGAAGTCTCACCGAAATCTAATGAATGCTCAATTCTCAGTGTGTCCTAGTGAATGTCAAATCAGAAAGGACTGAGGGAACTTTTGAATGTTCTGTGAGGTCTGTGCAGTCTGAAAATTTCACTGTATTTTGTTTCTTATCTTTGCTGGTACTGAGAATAGGCTGAGGCTCCATTCTATATCCATTTCCTCAAAAGAATCAGCAAAGCAGCAGAAATGATACAGAGCTGCAGTGATGCGTTGTTTCTCACCTTTGATCACACTTTCGCTAGTAAACTGCTTTGCTGGCCCTACCTCAGCTAGTGAGCAGTTAGGCAACATAATACATAATGGAATATTGGCTTGATGGGTATTGGGTGAACCAATACACTGAGTTTCTGACCATGACGTGGAAGATAGTCTCTTCTATTAGCACGGGAGTTCAGTAGCAGTTTGAGATCCTTGCTAAGGTGCCTTCTTTCAGAAAAGCCAAACAAAGTAAACATTGGTGACGCTTCTTTGTAAGAGTGGAAGTGCTGTTGTACTACAATTAAATGTGGGGTAAAATGTGTATCACCTTATATTTCACTTTAAACTTTATGGGATCATCCTGTTCTTGGTGTGCTGCAGAGGTGCTCCTTTTTAAGCTAGGTGCAGTGGTAGGATGTGTTTTCTCAGACTAGATAAGCTTAGAGTCAGGGAGACAGACTCTGAAACATTTGAACTGATGTGTTTTGACAGGCAGATTGACAGTTTAACTGCTATTAAAGTTTAGTGCATAAACATTTGACATTCCATACTCTGAAGAGATTCTCTCTAACATTTAGTAAGTGACTTCTGAATAGATTCCCAGGAGTCAAAAATTAAGGAAAGAAGCAATACAAAACAGAGAGGAATGAAAACCCCACACAAGAGAACAAAAAGGCCACCTACACCCTTTATGGAAGCACTGATACAGTAACCTAGATCTCCTTTCTCTTACCTTAATACTCACTCTACAAGGTATTTGGTCTACATACATAGATGCTACCTCTGGATTAGCTACAGAAAATGAACACAGTTACAACTACAGCCTTTGTCTATTTGTGGAAAAAAATAATTTCATTGTTGCTTATAACTTCTATATTAGGTAAGGTATCTGTTTGATATATACATTAATTTACGTGTCCTGAGTCAGAAAATTCTCCTCTGTAGTCATTGTGTGTGTTTTGAGTTAGAACCACTCCATATTGAAGATTTTAAGCCATCTACTTTGAGTGAAATGCCAGATTTGCTTTTTAAATGCCTGCTTTCATGCATTAATAGGAGCTGTATGGCAGAAACCACACAGTCTGAGGTGGCAAATGCCTCTTTTGAGGACGTACTTCAGTATTAACAGTAAAAAAGGGAATCAAGATGTCTTGTGAGCCATAAGCTACATATCTCAGTAGCTCTGACTGCGATAAGAGATGCATGACTGTGTATATTCACATGCTGGTTTTATCAAAGGATTTTTCTGTTTCGGAAAATTATTTTTTAAATTATTCAGGATCACTCGGCAGTTCCAGGATTAGACTTCAGATGCTGTCCTGGGTAATTTGCTGACACAGTAGTCATCCCTCCAGAAATGCACTGTAGCAATTCCTACTGTCACTTACTCCAAAATTTTATCAAAAGCTGATGATTTCCTGGTGGTCCTAGGGGAATATGTTAGGCAGAGTGTCAGTGAGCACAGGCCACATGAGAATGACAGATTTAGTCTTAGTGGGGTTTCATGTTTTAAACTGAAACCTGTTGCTAGGCTGAAGAAGTAAAGAATCATCAGGACAATTAAAATCTCAAGAAAGCAGCTGATCCTCTGATTACAGAGTGAGCTGGCTGTAACTGGATGCGTGCACTTTGTAAACTACTGCAGGGTGTGTATATAATCTCTTCTGGTATTTGTTAGTTCTAGGGTCTGTGCTTTTAGTTTGTGGCTTTGCATTGACGAAGCAAAACAAAGTTTGATTAATGTAGGTGGACTTGCATGGATGTTAGCAGGATTCCTGAAAAAGAAAGAACCAATTAAAATTGTCAGAGCTATTGTGGTGTTCTCAGTGTTCTGTTCAGCACCTTTCTAAGGGACTAGAAAATATGAAGCTCAGGTGAAGGAGAAGTCTTCCTGGGCTTCAGGAAAGCTGCCCATGTGGCTATGTCTGGTCCAGTTTAGCCTGGCCTTTTCTTCCTCCGCAGTTTGCCAGGGTTGCCTTGTGACTCAGTCTCCTTTGCACAGATCCTGTTCCATAACTACTTCTGGATCATCATTCCAGTGCCGCTTTTCATTCTGAGTAAGAAAAGTTTAACAAATACCAGGAAACCAAAGAACTTACGGAAGAAAGCCTGGGACTGGACTAAGCTGAGGGAGGGATTTTGATGTGCTTTGCCACATGTCTGACTTGTAGGGCACTGCAGGAGGAAGGAGCAAGGCTACCAGTGGTGTGCCAGACTGAAGCCCCACTGAACCTGAGGTATGTGGGAATCATTTATCTACTTAATGCTCCTTCTTAGTGGTACCCCTGCTGAAGATGGACCATCTCTACAAGTAACAGTATTACTTACTAAGGGACTACATTCTTTCTGGTGTTTGGTACTGACAAGACACTAAGCTCCAGGTAACAGCCACTCTGCCCATAACAGAAATAGTGGATGTCCCCCACAGCTGACTGATGGAGACACATGCCCCCGTGGGAACAGAGAAAAGCATAATATTAGCAGATTAGCTGTTTTAGTAAAGTTGTCTCCAGGAAGCGATGATTAGTCACAGCAGTCCCCATTTGAGTTTAAATGGATTAATAACTTCAGCAAGAATTCATTTATATTGCAGGCAAGTGAGATCATCTGAGACATGTATGTTGAAGGGTTGATCCCAACAGAACATAAGCCTTAAGCATCCACATCATTCATTATCTGGATATGTTCTTTGCCTGCTCAGCACGTGGCTTAGACTCCACTGATATAATGCACCATGTCTGACCACCAGATGAGGGAGTTTTAAACTGCTGGAAACCAGTGTGTGTGTGTTTGCGTGTGTGCACAGAGCGGTGAGAGCCAGACAATGTAAAAAGGGTCAATGGTACCAGATGCGATTTTCAGCATTTAAGGTAGCAGGTTTTTTTTTGCTTTTGTTTCTCTCATCCCTGCTGTTTGGGAAGTTAGGTCCTAAGGATGTGGAGTTCTGTTGACACGTGGATTTCATTTGTTAGCTTGCTACTAAATTAGAAATGAATTTTGAGTTAATCTGTTACTCTCAACAAAGTATTTTCCATTGCATTTGTTCATTATAATTCTGTCTGAACCAGAAATTCCTTCCTGAGTCCTCAGCTGGTGTTAATGGGCATTGCAAAGCTTCTGTTGGGTGAATTACTTCAGCAGAAATACACTGAAGTACTTTGAGTAAAACTCCAAGTCAGATTTATGTGTGTTACCAGGACAAACTTCCTTCTGCCTTCTTAAAGCTGCCAGATAGTCTAGTGAAGGTTTAAAATTCAAATTCCTTTGATAAATTTATCTCTTGTCCCTACGTATTTTCCCCAGTGTAATTCTCACCTGTTTTATCAGTTTGATAGGATGAAGTGACATCTGGTGAGTTCCTGTAGCTTGAATTTGGGGCATTCTGATTACTCATTGCCGTTGAGCATGCTACTAGCTAGTAGAAAACATAAAGCCTTTGTAAACTTGCTTAGAAACTAATTTCAAACACTTCTGTTTGAAGTTGCTCATTGCTTGCTTGTCACCCCTAAAATTCAGACAGAGTAGATATAATAAAAAAGTGGTTTATATGTCTATTTAGAGACTGATTATACTAAGTAGCATAGGCCTGACCTATTAACTGTTAAGGTCATTAATTGAAATGTGTCTTCAGTGAAAATGATGCCAGTAAAATGGAAAGTGTAGTGCTGTAAAAGGATGTGGTTTAATAATGCGAGGGATGTGAATGGGGAAATACTCCTAGATAGCCATAAATGGAGCACACTACAAGGCAACTATGGTGACACTGTGAAAATAGAGAAATAGTTTCTATGCAAGAACAATTAATTAATAATAGAGATCACAAATTGGACAACTAGTGTGGAATATTTTGAAAGCATGAATTGATAATGTTTTTCAGAGTGAGTCTGAAGGGCTCCCTTCTACTGTATAGGGCTATTGACTGTAACCGAGATGAGGTTGGCCTATTGGTCAAGGTAGGCTGCTGGAGGGAAGAAAAGCTTGAGCGAGGAGATGGCTTTGGCTTTCTCAGGGCCCTTGCTTGTTAGCTCCAACAGGGCTGGCTGCCCTCGTGCACCACCTGTGGTCTCTAGAAAGAAAACTAAGTTTGGACTGCTCCTCAGCAGTGAGGAGTTTTAGGGTCGAGTTTTCAGCTGCAGAGGAGTACGAGGAAGCCTCCATTTTGGAAAATGAGTTAACCTGTGTTTGTGTAAGGGTTTTTACTTCTGACTTGTCAATATTATTTGAGGACAGCACATCTGTAAAGGGCACAGAAACCCTGAATTGTTTCTGATGTAAACCCAAGCACCATGCTTTTAAAACATAAAGAAGCGTATCAGTTTGTATTGCTTCAGAGAAAAACATCATAACTATTAGTATCTTATTTTATTATTCTTCTTTTTTTACATATTGGTTCTTCTCCTTATTTTCAAGCATCCAGTTCTACAGGGATTTACAAATGAGGTTATCACTTACCATTGGAATTTGCCCAAGTGGTTGCAATGTATGAAAAGCACCTGCCTATTTTGTGTTCATTCATATTTCACACTATGAGGTGTATAAAAAAACCTGAATGGGGCTACTTGTAGGGAAGGGGAGGGACACGTGTCCAATGGCTTCTCTTTTTGAAAATGAACTGGATCTTCTGGATAAAATGTGCAGAATTAATTTACCTTTGAAAGAAATTCCATATCGCTGGTGGCTTGGCAGAGGAATGAAGTCTTGATGCTGCTGTATCTACTTAAGCTTGGTAAAATCAGCATGATCATTGGTAGCACTGAGGACAGATCCTGACATCCATATTGGTGCTGGCTTGTGTTGTATTTTTTAAGTGAACCTGTTGATCTTAATGAAGCACCTTGCAGTGAAAGATGTGAGTGAGGATGATGGGTTCTAGCCCTTGGCTAGTAAGGTACCCAGTAGTACACACAAAATAAGAGCAAGAGCTAAGCTGATGTAATTGCATGATCAGCTCCCGAGCCCCATAGGATAGGAGTGTGGAATTTCTGCTTTTCCAATTTCAGAGGCAGTCCCTAGGGCATACCTCACCGAGTGCCCTGTTTCTCAAATTCTGGGAAGAAGCACATTTCTTACAAACAGTGCCATGACAAAGCTTGACTCTTCCCCCCGCTGTTCTGTTGGTATTCACGGGAGAGCTCTTTGCTGTAACAATTGGCAAGTGCAATCCTGAACATGTCAGAATAATAGTTCTGCTTGCTTTGCTGCTGCCGCTCTGCAGCTGCTTGTTGATAGGTGCTGTACATCTCGCTTGTCATTATAGTGTTAGTATTCAGACAGCGAGAGGCCTTAATGACTTTGAAGATCTAGTCTTTTATAATTCATGACAGAACTTTAATTAAAATCAAATATATAGCAGTTGAACTAGCAAAGGATTTAAAGTGCACAATCTTTGATGGAGATGGTGATTCCCTCTGACCACTAGAGCTGCGTGCTGAATGCAAATCCCATTTCATCACAGCAGATTGAGGGAGCTGAATGGGCTTTTTCTGAAACAGAGAGGTCCCTCTTGTTACAGACTCTGGAAAAATGGTAAAGCCAAGGGGCCTGCAGTCATTTGATTCCCCTAAATACCCCCTACTTTCTGCTAAAATCCTCATATATTTAAAATAACTGTATTGGTAGGGGAAAAAAAAGGACACATATTTGTATGATGCTTACATACTCAATTTATTATTTGTAGAGATGATGTGTTAAAACGCAGTGCATGGATCAGGTACTCACTCCAGGGCTCTTGTCATGGCAGTAGGAGAATTCTTGTTTCACATAAAGGGAAACTGAGGCAGTGCTTTCACCCAGTGCGGGGGAAGTTCCTGTGTTTTGAGAAGTTCAGTCCGGCACACTCCTTGGTTATATCTCTTTTGGCTTTGTTATAACAACTGCACTTACGCAAATATGTAGCAAAATACATTCCTGTAGATTAAATCTGTTCTTCCAGGGGATTTTCTTATAACAGCTGAATTTGGTTTGGTTTATTTGGTCTTACTGCATACCTTGATTCACCTGAATTTCTTATCAAACATGTTTTTTATCTATGTTTTGATATAGTTGCCATGCAGTTACTGCTGTGATTTCCATGAATTTCTTTCAGTGGACTTGATAGTCTTTCTGGTTACTCTGCCTTCTCAGGGTGAAGATTCAGAGGACGCTGGTGGCTTTGATTTTACAATTGTGGGTTGTGTTATAAAGTTTATAGTCTGGACTACTAAGAGATAGGTCTTCCTTTCTGTGGGATTAGTTGATTGTTTGGGGTTTGTTAAGTTTCCCATCCTGTGTATGGAGGCCCATCTATGATCTTGCCATCAGAAACAAACAGACAAAACCAATCAGCAAGAATAACTACCTGCTACATAAACAAAAGTTAATAAATCAAGCAAAATTTACAATTTAGTAGAGCTAAGGGAAATTGGTCAATAAGTCACATCAAGATCTTTCAAAAAAATTGCCTCGAGAGGGACATGAAAAATGGAAAAATTGTGTTTGAATAAATTAGTCACTGCAAGCTGGCAAAAATTCAGGTGGCTTATTTATGAGCTATAGAAAAGGTTTTACAGTAGGAAAATACAATTCACAGTTTTTTATCAGTTGCTGAAAAATGTGTTTGATAAATCTTGAACATCATTCAGCCATCTGTAGTTATCATATTTACCTCTACAGTAGCAGTAATTTCTTATATAAAATGTAAAAATATAAATATATTTTATAAGTATAAAATAACTTCCCTGGAAAGGAGGCATTACTTGATTTCTTCGGTGGCTGCTGTTGGTAACGTTGCAAGAGGTTTGTTGCTTTTATTTTATTATCTTTTCACTTACTACTTAACCAACTGCTAAAACTACAATTTGTAAACTGTTAAAATTGAATTCATGGGCACAATCATGGGGGAGTTTTATCTGGAGATTTTTCTTGGGTTTATTGTCAATTTGCTACAGTAAACTGTTAAACATATTTAATTATTTAAGGCTGTTTGGATGGCAGATATATTTGTATATGAGTCTTGATAGCACTGGGCTGTTGCTACATGTCCAGCCATTATTAGGGCAGCTGGGGCTGGGCTTGAGTCATTTACAGAAAGTTAAACCAAAGTGAGTGTCTTCTCATAGCAGCCTCTCCTGGCTGAGCAGTATTTTGTGTCATTATGCTAGAAAAAATGTGGATTATTTTCCAGCTGAGCTGTGCAGAGGTATGTTCAGTGTCTGTATCGAGACTGTTCAATTACGGGCACGGCACGTATAGCAGGAGCCATCTGAGCGGGCTCTGAAGTAAATCAGTCTCACAGGTTTGTATAGTGGCATTCTTTTTGTATAATTAAGTGTCAAGGTCAGCTTCTTTTCCTTTAACAAGACGGACTAGGTCATTGGGTCATCACAAAGATCTCAGGAACAGAATCACAACCTCAAACATGCCAAAAAGGAGAAAATTCTAAGGGCATGAAGGGAATCCCCCAGGGGAGCAGTGAGGAGTGTCTCCCAGCCCCGCCGTGGCTAGGCAGGAGGTATTGAGTTCAAAGCAGAACCTCCATCAGAGTGAAAACCCCAACCAGCGGCACCACCTGCCTGTCCTTTAGCAGTCTGTGGTAGTTGTTCATGGGAACAACTGAAGAAAGGCAGCATTTTAATGATCAGTGAGAATGTTTCTATAAAAGGATTAAATTCCAAGTTTTTATCTTTAAACATTTTTATTATTCTTCCTCTGCTTTTTACGAGTCGTTAATTTCTTTCATACTTGACCATTACTGATACAGGGAAAATAAATGGCTAAACTACTTCTAGAGGCAGTTTGATGGGCTATATGGCATGTCTAAGTTTTCCTGTCAGGAAGACTATTCTAGGACCATTTGTACAAGTTTTGTACTGGTTTTTGTTCTTAATTTTAAGATTATATTATTTAATATTGCTACTGCTGCATGAAAACTCTGGATCCCGTATTTTTTTCTCTGTTACAAAGAATAAAGTGCTTAAGGTTTTATTCTGAGATCCAAATGGAGATTTACTTTGGTTTTATTTCTGGATTTTCTTTTCCCCCTCTCTGCCGTGATGTAGTAGACAAAGATTTAAATCAGGAATTATGATCATAAGCAAATCAATACATGTTTCCTCATGATAGTAAAATAAGCAGTGGGAACTTCTGTATACAATGATGGATTAAAAGGCATTACTGAAAATATGCCATCTTCTGTGGCGCAGCAGTGCCTGTACATTGTTTCCTATATTTTTTTTTTCTAGCATTATCATCTGTGATGGAATCATCTTCCTGTTCCAGGAAGGGATACACTTTAAATGCAGCAAGTCCTCTTGCTTTCAGCTCTTCACACTGAGTCTTTTCAACCTCAGCGGTCAGAGTTAATTATCTTTTCCTACTTGATCTCCTGAGTAGATTTGGGAGCAGCAGTCCACATGTCACCTGAGATGAGATGTGATCTGTTACCCAGAATGCTGATTTTATTCTGGACGCTGCTTTACAGAGCTTTTGTCCACTCCTCTGGTGCAATCTACAATTCTTGCTCAGGTAATTCGCAGATCAGAAATCTGTAACCTTAAAAACCCAACATTCCATGTTCCCCGTGTTCCAAAGGGGGAGGTAGGACATTTAGGCTTCTTTGGAGAATGAAATCAGTGATTTAGCATTTATTTTGGTCTACAGAGATCTCATAAATTAAGACAAGAAGCTTTTTCACACCCTTGGTCCAAGACCTAGTCCTTTGTCTCCACCACTCCTTTCTGAGCATAATGGCACACAACATTTGCTGTTGCCAATTTTGTGTAAGTTAATCTTAACCATATTTTGGCAAGAACTGACCCAATGCCTTTACTGATGACAGGATTTAGTCTTTGCTTACCTTAATAATACCTAAGGTTGAGGGAAGGACTCTTCAGGTTTCCCTTCTACTCAAGTGCATTATTAGGTTTTGCATTGCATGTCCACTGGAGATTTTGACATGTTAGCTCCAGACAGAAAAGCCCTGGCTTTGCCTCCTGGAATTCACCATTTCAAGAAATATTGTCATGTATGTTGCTCATTAATTAACTCTTACTATGACTGACCTGTAGATTATTCTGTACTAGGCTACTTCTTAGGTACCTTACCTTGTATGTACAGAAACTTCTATTTTCATTCGTTTCACTTCATCAGGTCTCTCTTTTCAATAAAGCTGATGAGATCATTACAAGAAGCTCTTGAAGGTTCCCCAATACCCTGTGCAGGGCTGGGGCTAGGATTGTTTGACATGTCCTGTCTCAAAATCAGAAGGTTTTGATTGGGGGAGGGGGGGGAAGATCATCCTTTGCCTTCTGGATTTTGTTCCGATCAAGGAAACCTATTTATATTGAAGTCAGATGAAATCCTAATAATCTGTAATGTTGCAGATTACAAATTGCAGCCCTCATCAAAGCGAGTCTCTGACCTGACACAACATCTCAGGAAGGCCAGTCTAAGTGAGCACTGTTTGTTTTACTTGCTGGTATATTGCAGATAGCATGAGAACTGACTCATGGTAGTCATTTATTACTGATGTGAATATACAGATCTGAATCAATGAACTATGCATGGCTCTAGCTCACTTCACTGCATGAACTCTAGAGGAATTTACACCTCCTAGGTTGCACAAACCTCCTTATACCCTGAATCAGTTTGATTGTGTAAGAAATATAACTAGTGATGTGTAAAACAGGGAGACAACAGAAATGGTCAGAGACCATTGCTGGTGTATTAGATTCTCATAGTTTTAGGAAATGCACCACACCAGATAAAACTGCAAAAGAAAACCCATTCCCTGTAAAGATGATGAAGGAAAGAATCTGTCTCTTACTTCAAACTTGTTAGACTTGCAGTTAGCGCTGCTTTTCCCTCTAAAGTCAGAGCAAGAAGTAACAGGGGATATTGCATCTCTAGAGGAAGAGGCAAGACTATGTTGGGAATTGTATAGCTTTTTCTGTTTGTTTTTAACTTGTGTGCACAAATACTATACCACATCCATGGATGGTAACCAAATCATTGATAGTTTCTTCAAGATTTGGAAAAGAACGTTTTTTCAAATCACAGGGTTCAACTGCCAGTTGCTGCTTATTTTTTGCAAAACTCTTGTGGCCTCAATTTGAGAAAGCACTTGAGCACTCGTTTTCACTCAATAGTCATGTGAAACAAAAGATACCAGTCTTATGCTTACTGCTGGATTGGAATGTATTTGCTTGAAGAAAATTAAATGCATTTATCATTGCAAAGAATGTAAATTCTATACTGTCAAGTTCTAATGGGCTTAAGTTCAGCCAAAAGAATAGTGCTACTCATAAACAGTACGAAAAGGAAAGCAGGCATAACAGCAAGGAGAATATTTAATACGTCCAAAGCACCTTTCACCCAATGAGTTCACATTGCTGTTGCATAAACATGATCAACATTTCAACACCTCTGTGAACTAAGCTGAATATCTCCTTTCTCAGTTGGGGAAAGTCAAAGCACAAAGACTTTGAATGATTTATCTGCATGAATTGGTAGCAGAGCTAGGAATCTCATCTTGGCTTGACTCAATCTGCCATGGCATTATTGCTCATCCCAGCTATTCCGTGATTTGTACTACAAAGAAGTGACAAGCTCTGGCATTCAGCTGAATAAAAATATTTTAAAAATATCATTTCAGTACAGCTCTTACTCAATATTCTCCAAGTTCCTTTTATAATAAGTTTGCCTTCCATGACACCAAGCTTTGGATTTAAATTTTATTGTGTTTGTTGTTCTTTTCGCTTCCACCAAACAGTCATTTTGGGCTGGCCAAGTCAAATTGTCCAGTGGTAGTGCACTACTCTAATAAAAGTGTGAGTAGGCAAGGCTATGTGGAAAAATCATTCCCCTCACTGGCATGTGATACTAGTTGTGAAGTCTATTACTTGTTTCTCATTCTGAGCTATGCAGCAATGTATATTTAGAAGCTGTGTAGTATACTCCCCTGAAGCATGGTCAGAATCTTTTATCACACAACCCAGCAATGCATCTCTCCTAGACCCTGTGGGATATAGGTGCTGCCTCTACTTGTTGTGAGTTATGAGAACAGATTTTTTTACAGTCCTTTTTGTGTAGAGTGTACTGCTATTTTTTTTTTCTCAGTATGTAGTAAACTAGAATGACTAGATCCTCGTTATATAGTAAACTAGAATGTCGAGTTCCTAAGGAAAATTGCATAAGTAAGACCCTTAACATTATGAGTTCTTAACAATGAAAACCTTTGTGCTTTGACCAAGAACTTTTCAAGTGTAATAAAAGAAATACATGATTTTTAAGTCTTGAAGGTTTTGATGATGGACTCTTCCTCTTGCAGACCTTGGAAGGTTGGCCATTCCCTTCATTGGGAAAAAGGACAGGGTCCCTTACTTTAAAGACCTGTAATTGCTTTGAGGTTTAAGATTCCTGTTGTACAGAAGCCAGATGTTTTCCTTAGTCCAGCTGTCTCTCGCACAATGCTTACGTGCATATGCTACTTCTAGTTTACATGCTGCAAGTAATTTATTCTTAAATGTCAGTACAGCAAGGGAAATGCCTGTAAAACAGTGGCATTCACCTCCTAGACCTGCTCCCCAGATGTCTGACAGATCTGCTTACTTAATGGAAATGAGCTTTTACTATTACCAGCAATTAAGAGACCATACTGTTGTGGGAAAGTGAGCTGGTTTTCTCTTCTGTCTGGCACATTAATAGCATCACTCGCAGGTAAATTTTAGTTACCAGATTTTTATTAT
This sequence comes from Megaceryle torquata, assembly GCA_024611175.1. Lineage (NCBI taxonomy): Eukaryota > Metazoa > Chordata > Aves > Coraciiformes > Cerylidae > Megaceryle > Megaceryle torquata. The sequence goes on from JANIJG010013867.1 coordinate 69,849, forward strand.
TGGTGGTGATATTTGAGCCCTTAGGATCAGACTCCTGATTCCAGGTTGTATTTGCAGAGCTGGCAACATGGAGGGGAAAAAAAAGGAGAAAAGAAAATCACTTGCCTTGTAAATTGAGTAGGCTTAGCCTGGAAGACATTGAGAGATGCTAATGCTTCATTAAAGCACATTTTGATCATTTTGAAGTTCAAAGTTTGGAGTGGGGGGAAAGAAAGTTGTTAATGGTGTCTGTAGAAAAAATATGTCAAAGTATGAGAGACATCAAAATGGATTGTGGATCTTTCTTTTTAAACATTATGACATGCCCTTACTCTGTTCCCTTTTTTATGATGTGTTTCTCCTTCAGGACTTCAGCCTCACTCCATCATCTGGTTGTGCACATACCCACTTTTCTTTCTGCCCCTCCAGCACAATCTCCAGAGGTACAGTTTGTGCTTGGCATTCACTGTAAAACTCACTGCCATCCCAATCACACCCCAACCATGCTGGGTTGTTTTTGAAACATCCAGCACCATTGTTTGTGGGTTGTTTTTTTTTTTTTTTTTTCCTTTTCTATTGTTATGGGTAGGTTAAAAAATGTGGGTTTTCACATTCTACTTCCTCTTGTCCATAGCTGGGGTCACTTCCCAACCTGCCTTTGTTGGGGTAACACCAGATGCCTTTTGGTTTAGTTTTACTGGCAATATTTGTGAAAGAATAAATACCTAGACAACAGGTTGAGAAAATATCCACTCTACTCATGTGGCTTGTTTGACTTGTAAGAGGTGATTTCTCTCCCTTTGTAGATTGGGGAGTTACCAGCTTCAGTATTGCTGTGTGGAGCGGAAGGTGTTGGTAGCCTTGCAGGAGGTTGGTAATCCCTCTCAAACTGGACTTTGCAGAGGTGCAGCTGTTCCCCTAAGATCACAATTTTATGGATTCTGTGACTTGAATACGTTGTTGTATCCTCGCTGCAGTAGGCAAAAAGCAGGCAGTGAGGCAGGTCTTTAGCCCTTTTACGAAGCTGTGACTTGTGATCTCAGACTAATCTGACATCTTCTGGGTCTCCCATGATCAACAGCACAAAGCTGCACATCCTTCTGACTCTTACCAGGAGGCCCAGCACATCTCGTGCGGCTTATGTCTCCTTGCCTTTTGAGACCACTGCTGAGGGGTCCTACTGCCACCCTTCCAGTTCTTTGACATCACCCTTTTAAGGCTTACTTTTCAGAAATCCCCAAAATATTTTTGACTGGAAAGCTGGTTTGTGTATGTTTGCCTGAGGATGCCTGTGGGAGCACAGTGGATCATAGAATCACAGAATTGTTTAGGTTGGAAAATACCTTTAAGATCATGGAGTCCAACTGTTATTAGTCCTGTTATGTCATTAATCCTGGGAAAAGTTTGAAATACAGCTGTGACTCCCATGTTGGATTGCATAGCAGTAGGTAATATTTCACTGGAAACACTTCCTAAAGATATACAAAAGGGAAGTTGTCAGTCTTAGTGCTTTCATTTCTCCCCTAGGAAGTACCTGTGATGCTGGAAGGGCTGTACTGTGGGGGTTTGCTCATTAAAGAGTGTGTTCGGTTCCTTTGCAATGGACAGTGTTACAAGCAGAGTGTGACCTCTTCATGTCTTCTCTCTAATTTATGATATTCAGGGAAAAAAATACAGTACCTTACTAGTGAGCATGGTATCTGTAGCAGCCTTGGGTATAAAGCAGCTGACAAAATGCTGATACAATAATGGATAGTTTCCTGTGGAGTACAAACTCTTCACTAAGTATCAAAGTTTTTCCTTTAATGAGATGTGAGATTATTGACTGTATGACTTGTTTTGTTGCCAGTGTGAGAATACTGCCATGCTTGTCTTGTTCTTTAATAGGATGTACAATGCTAAGATCTTAACTTAGGCTAGAGTTGCTGCTTTCCTCCTATTTTATGGAGCACATGGGCTTGATTTTTAAATTTTTAATTCTAACACATCTTATTAAACGTGCAGGCAGAGAGAAGCACCACCAGTCAAAGACATGATTATTATATGCATGGAGGGTTATCTTCTGCCTTTCTACCCTCATCATTCATTAATGATGCACAGGGGCTTGTCATTTGTCTTTTCAATTCTTTGACTTTATTTTATTGCTCATATTTTATGACATATGAAGAGCACTGTAGCAAGCATTCATCATCAGCCACATAGCTATGGAAATATCATCTCTGTTAGGCCAGAAAAAGTACCTTTTGTTCTCTTTGTATTTTGCTTATGAACTTAGCCTAACATCCCATTTTTAGGGATGCAGTTTCTTTCAGACTTTAATTTTTTTTTAAGAAAACTACTAGCACAGCTCTGCTGTATGCTGAAAACAAAGCTAACTCATACAGCCTCACTTTTATCTCGTTTCATAGCTATTCATACACCCTTCTGCACACCAGCTGTATTCATCTGAACCTCAGTTATAAATCCAGTTTACCATTCAGATAGTGACCTTAGATGTGATTAAGATGCTGCTTAGTCTTCGTAAAACTGCCAGATTGAAATCTTTTCTGCCAACTCTGTTGGGTGTGTGTCTCAGCAAGGCAAGCTGTGGTCCACTGGGAACAGTGAGAAGACTATTAAAGCAGTTCTGACTTCTACATGTCACTTTAGAAAGCCCCCCAAGATACTCTGATCATAGAGTGTTTCAAGCATTTTAAGTTTTTCAAGTTCAGTTTAAAGAGCTTAATCAAACTTTCTGACACAACTGGCACACATTAACATTTTTCAGCTGTAAACACACAAACCCAGGAATTTCTAATTGCCAGTAATTAAAGTATGTGGTTGGTTTTGAAATGCTTTCTTATTTTGAAGGAGTCTGAAGTGGTACAGCTCCCCAGTGATGTTCCCAGGGAGACAGAGGCCTGCCTGAGGCTGCCTTGCTGCCTCTCAAAAAGTAATGGGGAAAAAATTGGGCTGTGTACTCATCTTGCATAAACATTTGAGCTGTGGCTACTGTTGTGTGCATTCATGGCAGAAATCTAGTTGGATGATTCCTTTTTATTAAAAAATTAATTAGCCCACCATGCAAAATATCACTTAGGGCCTGATACAACATTTAGAGGGATCCTGGTTTGCATCAGTTTTTTGCTGAAATGGTTCAAAAGCTAAACAACAGAAACCATTACTGTCCCAGCAGAATGCGGGTGGCTTCTATTGCTTTATTAAAAACATGTACAAATGAAATGTTCTTTGGAGTACAGCTAACCCTGACTTACTCTGAGATGATCCAGAGACTTACCAGTTAGGGGCCAATTCTGTGCCTTTCCTCTGAGCTCTTCCAGCACAGAGGGAGACTGTTCTCTGATGCTTCAGTGCCTTATCCAAATGCTGACTACGGGAAGCAGGAGGGATGGTCTCCTGGGAAATACAATCTCCTAGAAGTGTCTCAGCTTCCTCTGGAGCATCTGGGGCTAATGACTGCTAAGAGGAACTTGATAGGGGGCATAGCCTAATCTAATATGGTAATTTGTAGATTTCCATAGTAGTTTGATGCTTGACAGAAGTCACTACTGCTTTTCTCCCGCTCTATGCTCACAGAAGATTCTTGCGTAATGTACCTCGAAAAAAGAGCAGAGCTGCTGAGCCAGGGCTTGGCAGACCGTTCTCTAGGGATGCACTTGCAAGTATTTTTGCTTCAGAGAGTGGTATTTCTGGTGGCCACATCACAATTCAGTTTTCAAGTGCTTGTCTTTTATTATCTCCCACAGTGTTTCTTGATCTTCCTGTCTCTTCTAGTCAGTTCAAAACTGTAGTAAGAGCAGCCTTTATTGTGGGATTCTGGCACTTCAGTTTTCATTTTCAGCTAGAGTGAGGAAGCCCAGAAGGAAAAATACTCCACCCCTGGTTGTTTGGGGTTTTTTGTGGTTTTTTTTTTTTTTTTTTTTTTTGTTTGTTTGTTGTTTTGGGTGTGTGGGTTTTGTTTGGTGGGGGTTTTTTTGTGTGTTGCTTTTTGTGTTTTTTTTTGTTTTGTTTTGTTTTGG
>JANIJG010013867.1:73946-117821 GCA_024611175.1 Megaceryle torquata
TGGTTTTTGTTTGGTTGGGTTTTTTTTGTGTGTTGCTTTTTGTGGTTTTTTTGTTTTGTTTTGGGTTTTTTGGTTTTTTTGGGGTTTTTTTTGGGTTTTGTTTGTTTGTTTGTTTGTTTGGGTTTTTTTTGATAGGTTAACCATTTGGAGCCTGAATTGGTTCAGGAAGTGCAGAATGGGGTGAAGTTTCTCACTCAGAAAATTCACATTAAAAAAAAAAATTTAGACATAATGTGAAGTTTCTGCACTGACACCAACTTGATAGGAATTAAAAAGATTTAATATTTAGGTCATTAAAATGTGTTTCATCTGCAGTGCTAGCAATGCAGTAATGCAAGCAGGACCTTCTTTTACAGGCTGACCAATAAGCAGGTTCGCCCTCCGTTGGATTAGTGTCATGCACGTGCAGATAGATAATGGGTGACAACATGACAGAATGTTAGGCAAGGGGCATTATGGAGCCCTTTGAATTTTATTCCTTATCTGCCATCTTTTATCTCTGCTTCTGCTCCAGGCCAAAGAATTACAGTTAGTATACAGAAGTGTTATAGTTAACATGTGTACCAGGACTACAGTTGCTTTCCCTGTAACGTCGGGTCTCCTGTGGATACATACCTACCTGTGCCACTGAAATGAGGAAATACAGTAAAATTTACCTGACATCCTGACAAATGGAAGAGAGAGTAGGTTACCAAGAAGACTGGGTTTATAACTAAGTGCTCAAAGAGAAAGTGTGTTGGAGGATTAAATTAAAACTGTTAAATTCCAGTCACTTCATTATTCTCAGACATTCAGTATGTGTTCTCCAGAGCGTCCATTTCCCGCTAGCTATGCGCAGTCACCTGGCAGGAGGAAAGACAGACTGAGCGCTTTTCCATGCAACATGAGATGCGCAACAAGAAGAATCAGAAGCTTAACAAAGCATTTATTGCCTAGTAAGAAGAATTGATGCACAATTTTTATTGTTTTGTAGTTTATTTTGAATTCTCCAAACAAGGGAGCCCAGGATTGGAGATTTCTGACAGTACAGGATTGGTTCCTCTGCTCATGGAGGCCATACATTCTGCAGTGCTCTGGGTCACCGTGATAAAATGACTCAGGTGTTAGCAATTCTGCTACTTACTTTAGAAGACTGTTTCACAGCTGAGTAAACATTACTCCAGGACTTCTTCCTGCTGTGCTTTTATTCGGAGGAGAAGGGAAAAGAATCATGGTCCCCCTCATTCTGTAGGGAAGAGTCATACTGGGATATTTGGGAAACAACGTGAAGGTGTTTGGAGGAAAAGGAGAATGCCCAAATATGTAGGAGATAACATGCATACTGAGGATTTATGCTTTTAAAAATGTCAGACTGCAGTAGAATGAAAGTAAAATATCTGTTCTAATGAAGACAGCTGCAGAGTATCAGAGAGATGGCAATTATGAGATGGTGATGTTTCAGTTTATTATTCTGCCTTCCAGAAGATCCCACTTGTAGGCAGAATCCATTGAGTGACAACACTAACTACTCAGCTTGCAGTCAAGCAAATTGGTTTTTAAACAATACAATCTTGGAAGACCAGGACTCTAAATGTCCTGCTTAGAGCTTTTCTATTGCTTTTTTCAAATTCTAACTCTGACACTTGGAAGTCCAGAACAGAGTTCCCCCATCAGCCTTCCGGAAACCCACAGAGTCATTTTACAGGGATTTATTCAGGAAGTGGCTGTGCATCTGCCATAATGGACAAGTTCTACCTTCAGAGCTAAAAACAAGTCTCTGAGAGTCTGAGCAGTTTGCTAGAAATGCAAGATTACTTGGTCTTGATAAATGTTGCTTGCAACATTTGTAAGGGGTGTCTGCCCTGCTTCACTTGTATCCCAGGGTAATGAAAAATTTTCCACTTAGAGTATATTAATGAATGTAATTACACACACTTGCTATATGTAGTTTGTAATGCTCCGACTTCTCATCTCATGTTTGCAAAGCCACAAAACAGAATGCTTTTTTTTTAGATGGAGACACTCTCTTGGATTCATATTGAATATAAATATTTATAAGAATACGGAGTCCAAATAATTCTAGAATGTTAAATTTATCTCAATACTTCCAACACATGGGTGAAGTTAGTTGGCAAGAAAAAAAGTGAAAATTAATTTCTCTGTTTTCTTACAACAGAATTTGCTGAAGTTAGAGTTAATAAATATTTTCCAGACTTGCATTTCCTCAAAGATCATTGATAATTATGTCAGAAAAAGAGACATTTTAAAGATCTGGCTTTATTTTGTGTCCTCTGCATCAACAAATGCAAGTCAGTTTTCTCTGTGAAGGCAGAAAGTGCTTCTGAAGGCATCACAAATTTCTGCAGTGGTACCAAAGTTTGTTACAGCCATCTGTAGGTGACTTTCAGACCCTTGTGCAGTTCACATCACCTGGAAGTGTGTGTAACTGCAAAGCATTAATGCTTCCTCTCTGGAGGTACCTGAGTTGGGTTTTCTTCTGAAAAGGTTCCTTGCAGAAGTGTCAGGAGAAAGGACCTATGCTAAGTGTTATCAGACTTGGTAAGAGTGCATGGGATTGTGACATAATGAAATAAGGTGAAAGAAGGAAATTGCAATTTATTCTTCTTTTTCCGTGTTTAATCCAAGACAAACAAGACCTTTATTCTGCTTACACTAACAGCTGAAGTACTTATGGGAGTCCCATATATATGCTGCAGACAGTGAAGAGAACACATCTGGAGGGCAGCTACTGCTACCCCTCAGTTTTGCAAGCTCTCTTGTGACCCAAATGCCACATTGGTAACTGTGCTTCCTTTGACTGTGTATGGTGAGTGTGCCAAATACATCACTGAACCAGGAGAAGATCCAAGAGTGATGGCTGTTTATAGCTGTCAGGTAGGCTGTGTTTTTCAGGTGCTTGAGTTGCTCATTAAGAGCACATTGTGGTGATGAAAAATCTTATGCTATGGGTGTGTGAGCTCTTATGAGCAGGAGACATTATGAACCTACCTCAAAACAAGGGTGTCAAGGTGAGATAACTATAGATCATTCACTTGCAGTCAGCAGTGAACTACAGCCTCTGCAGCTGGTGTTCACAACCCACAGATGAGGTAGGGACTATTAAATGTCAATTAATATACATACAGTCTTGGTGAATAATGCCAGATCTGGTCCTAACTCTGGTAGTAAATTTACCGAGTTCACAAATCAATCAGTTGCTGTCAAAGTGGGCTAAAGGCATACTCTGCCTCTGGTAGCCCCTGAACTACTGTCTCTTAGAAGCTTCTAAAGTTTATACAAGGAAAAATTATGTGATGTGCTTCTTGTCTCTTACATTCTTCTCTAGACTTGTAGTCCTGACCACCAGGGACAGGAATAGAGCTAGATGGGGCTTTTTCTTTGAACTATCATGGCCTTTCCTATGTTCTTAAGTTAAAAGCACCAAATAAAATTAACTTTATGTCCAAGAAGAGATGTGAATACAAGGGTTGAGAAACAGGAAATGCCTCTTGGCATACGATTGGGAAGGTCTTTTTGTGTATTCCAGGGTATTTTACTGGGATTGACACCACTTTGGAAAGATACCCAGTTTCTCAGACTTAGTAGAAACCCACCACACCAGTCTTTTTAGATCAAGATAATTCTCTGTTGTACCAATCAGTAAACTGTAAGCAGGAGAGGTATTCTATGCTATATTGGCTTGAGAGAAACATTCTGCACTACCTGGGTCCCTTCAGGCTGGCTTACAGGGTCAGCCTTACAGAGCACTTTGAGATTTCCAGTCTGTAGAGCTTCCTCAGTCACACTGTGGTGGGGCACTGTTGTACTACATCTGCATCAAAGTGTCCTGCATTCACTAGCACAGGTCAGAGGAGTAATAGAAGAGGTCAGCTCTTAGTTTTTGGACATTCTAACAGTTGTTAAAAGGATCTTATTGTTCTAGGGAAGCCTAAAGAATAGTCCAACATTGCCCTAAGTAGTTGACCAAAATCTAATGTTTGGATTTTGAGCTCCTCAAAGCATGGACTATATGTCTGCATTTATCTCAGAAATGCCTTTCAGCACCCTCTTTAAAAATGCAAACACTTATAATCTCTAGCCATTCTGTTTGTGCTTGTGTAACTGTGAACAACATATTTCTCTCATCCCTCATTCTCAACCTTATTCTTGTGCTTTCTCAACTTCTTATTCAGACTTGGAGGAATTATGGTCTTTTCAGGTCTTCTGTGGTAAGAGATGTTCTTTCCAACTCTATTCTGCTACATAAGCTCAGTGAACTTAATGGAGAAGGCCATGTAGCATGGGCAAGAAAAAACTGAAACAAAACCCTGGATTACTGCTTGTGTGAAAGAAAAGCGGGCAGATGAACTCTAGGTATGATGATCCCACTAGGTACTCTGCTGTCAAGCACTATCTGGGCTGCAACATCAAAGAGGAAAAGAAGCAGTCACCACAAAAAGATGATTATAATGTTGTTTAATAACTGCCTAGCATAGCTTTTAGTAAATTAGTGAGATCCTTTTCTTTAATGCTCAGTGACACGTAACAACCCCCCAGCACACCTGGTTTCTAAGGCTTCAAATGATGGCATGTATTTCTCTGCCATCCAGAACATAAATAAATATGAAAATGCCTCTTTATCTAATACTGATCATGGTCTCAGTTCTGAGCGGTGTGGAGGAGATTAAAGCCTGGTGCTTCTGTGCACAGCCTAAGGCAGTCTCAACAGTGGGAGAGCAGCAGTCCCCTTGTTCCATGTACTGTTCCAAATTTCATAAATGTCTCTACTGCTGCTGTCACCTGCTACCATGTGAAAATCAGTCCAGTTTTCTGCATCAACTTTCCTAAGTGCTTGTTCTTATTAGCCTGAACAGTGACAATTTGTTATTGCAGGCTGCTCTGGGACATTTCCTGCTCCAGTAGTGTATTGTTTGCCAAATCTACATGTTACTGCATTTGTGTGTGCAGTGCAGATTGCTTGTGAGGATATAACTAGATTTTTAAACTTGAACACTTTGTAGCTGTAGGCCAAATTCTGTTCTCAGTTACATCTGATCAGATCAAGGCTAGCTTTTAGTCATGTCATACACATACCCTCACTCCTTCATTTGGATAATTGTAGGTGGAATTGGTCACTCAGCCTTGGATGTCTTTTGTTTACTGAAATGTAATAAACTACCTTTTCTGTTAGTTTTATTTGTAGAGTTTCACATAAACATTAAAACCCTCTGGGTGTTTCAAGCATCATTAAAGTCACTTAAGAAAACAATAAAGTTATTTTCCAGGTAAAGGATAGCATGGCCATTTGATGGAGCAAATCAAACACTTTTGGATTCCTTTCTATCATAGGAAGCCTGAGGCAGGTGCATTCCTAGCAAGGAGTTGTGGCTAGATGCATCAAACTGGAGCAGTGAACCTCCCGAAGGCTTTACCTTTCCAAGAGCGCTCTGTTGAGATGTCTGCTATGCATCCTTAGCAGTCAGTGGGGGGTGAGATGGACTTAAATTTTCTGTGCTTTCCTTTGCTTTCCATGCTTTCCTCATTCTCTGGAGAAACAGAACATTTCCATTACAAGACAAGAGAGCACTGATTTTTAAACAAGCAAGACATTTTTAATCCAAACATGACCAAGACCTGAACTGCACAAATTACTTCAGTTCCTGGACATCCCTCTGGTTGCTGACAGGCTTCTGACTTACAGTGATACAGTCCTCTCAGACAGGACCATCATTCCCTAAATGGTTTGCTGCATTAGATCTCCATAGGTAAATACATCTATGGGGAAGTCCTCAGATGGTGTTACTCAAAATGAGCTCCATTGAAGTCAAAGGGAATTGAAATCACTTGAACTACCTAGTTTTGAAGCATCTGGAAATCTAACTGATAATCTGTATTGCAAATGGAGCTGAGGTTTCTTTTGCCTCGCTCCCAGGAGGTTGCTCTCTTTTAGGAGGCATTAGTCTTTATGAATGCTGGAATGCATCTGAGTCTTTGTTTGAGGCATTATCTGCTACAGAGTAAGCTTTTACTCAATAATGGATATTTTTTGGTATCAGTTTTCCCGTGCGTTTCAAAGAAAACATGAATAATGTACAATTTTGGGGTGGTTTTACTCTCATTCTTTTCTCCCATTAGAGAACAAATTACTTTTACAAACATATATTACAAAATTTCAATTCAAACAGAAATATTCTTCATTTTCTACTTGAATTATGCAGTTAGTAATGTTCAGCTGCTCATTGAAAAAGGGTTTCTTTATATTTGGGTATAGTTGGTGTCAATATCATGTACTGAAAAAAGTCACGAAAACAAAGCCACTTAACATACCTGCAGAGGATCAGCAACCCTGTACTACTTTATGCTAGTTAAAATTTCAAACGTGTAGCCAGCACAGAAACGAAATAGCTACACATCCTTCTTTAAATGGTCTGTAATAAGCTTTACGGATCAACATTCTAAAACTAGTGGAGAGTTAATTATTAGTTTCAGGCTACTGAATAATAAAATCCACCTTTGGGACTCAGAGCAACTTGGTGGCAATTATCTCTCTCAGAAAGAAGTGGGGTTTTTTTGTGGGTCAGGTTTGTAGGTGTTTTGTTTTTTACTCTTACCTAGCAGGTCACCCTCAAAGCTGAAATACAAGAGATGAGGTGAGTAGCTGTGTGTTCAGGGCACATGTGCTTTTGGGATGTCTTGATGATAAACTGACCTGACCATTTGGCAGCCTTAGACAAACCTCAGGAAGTAAACTTGTAATGTGGCAGCTTGAAAATGGGCAGGGATTTTATATTAGGTTAATTGAATCTTTTGAGGTCTGGTTAAGGATCAATCGTGACTGTGGCACTTCTTTAATGCAGTTATGGTTGAGCTGCAGCAGCTGCTACTGCTTATTATTATTTTTTAAAATTTTTGTATATGTTGTAATCGCAGTTCTTCCAGGAGACCCTGGAGGTATTGCAAACACTGTATCTGGGCTTCTCAACATTAGAGAATAAAAAGCCAAATGTGTGGGATGGAATGTTTCCTAATGAAATATGTCTTGGGTATTTTGTTCCTGTTTAAAAATTGTATCTTGTAGTGGGGATTGACAGAATCTCAACATAAAGAACTTTAGACTTTAGTCAAAGCAGCTGCCATGTGTTTTGAGTAGCAACTATTCCTCATTTTCTCTAAGCAGTTTATTTGGGTTACTTCTAATTATTAAGAGTATCAACACTAGGCTGCTTATGTGGGCAACATAAAAGCTACTTATGATGAGGGGCTTTTTCTTTTTCACTGCTTCAAGCCTTAATGTAGACTTCTCTGCCATCAGCATGTTGGGCCTTTAGGAGCCAGTCTGGCTTTCCAGACTCTGTTGAGAGAATGTTGTAATATATTGCTTCAGGATTTTGGGGAGCATAATTTTAATGTGTATTTCTTAATGACTGTAAGGCACTAAATTCTCAGATGAAATGGTTCTTGCTAGGTGAACAAAACAGAGAATTCCTGACTGTGTTTTGAGATTTATTGTATACACATAAAGGAAGACATGCTCATCCACAAAGCCAGCATTACCTAACCTGCTGTCAGTAACTACCTGTCTGCAGTCGTGGAGTTGAAATGAGTATTTTGTGCCAGCTCAATTTGAAAAATCAGGAATTCTTGAGGGCATTATCTTGGATATAGTCTTGAAATGACTGTGTTACTATTACAATTGCAATTTACAGTGTATAAGCATTAATTGCCACTAAACTTGAGTAGTGGATTTCTATGCAGGTGTAGAACATTGATTAATTTAACTGTGAATTAATTCAGAAGTATTTTCTGTGTGGTTTGATAGTAGGTGCAATGTGCATTAAGGGGACTGGAACGTGATGCACTGCTCATTCATTTACACTGTAATTTAAAATGGTTTTGCCTGAATCCAGAAGTTATGAAGCTTTGTTGATGGGGAGGCGAAGAATTCAGGAATTTTTGTTTTCCAGGTTCTAAAATTTGACAGTTGCAAAGAGTTTCCTGAGTCTGAAGAAAATCTTCTGGTCTTTTGAGGCAATAAAAGATACAGTCTTTGCACTGTGGAGTCAGTCAATCAGTAGATTTTGGTGGTTTGGTTGTGTTTTTTGTCATGTGTGGTGTTATTCACCTGCTGCTAAAAGATCATTGAGGACTGAAGTGTACCTGGAACTATACAGAGTTTATGTGGGTCACCTCCAACACAGAGGGATTATGGATATCTTAATCTGAAACTCAACTGCTGGGGATTATTTATCTTGCTGTGTTTAATTTACAGCTTCGTTGTGTGGATATTTGATTTCAGTTAACAAATGTTTATATTTGCACATAAATGACTCTGTTGTTGTGAAATAAGGTGCAGTTTTATTTCTTATCTGCATGTTAGAGGAGTTTATATGGCCATGATGTGCTGTGACACATTTTGTAGATGATGATTTTTCTTTTCAAAAAAAAGGCAAGATTGTATACTCAAAAAGGAAAAAAGGGGAGGGGAAAAAAAGACAGGTTCATTTGTCAAATGGCCATATCCACTAGGGAAGTCCAGGTGTTTCTTTGCAAGTGCAACTAAACTCTAGCTGCCCATGTACGTAATCAGAGAAAGGGAAATCAATAAATTGATTTCACCCTAATAGTTCACTAGAAATTTAAACCCTTCTGAGTTCATAAGATGAAGATGTCCTTCAGACTCCAGTTAAAACAGGTGATGGCCATGCCACAGCCCATGAAGTGGGTTCTGGCCTTACACCAGCTGCAGTTATGAGGTGACAGCATTTCTCCCCCACAGCTGTGCTTTACTTTTTGAGGTGGGAGGCATAAGACAGTATTTCATTTGGAAGGAATGTCCTGGTGGGAAGCAGCCTTCAGGTAATGTGTGACAAATGTCTAGCTAAATAAATTGCTGTATGCTTGCCAAAACTGCAAAGCAATTTAATGTACCTCTGCAAAGCTGGGAAAGTGTTAAAAGTTTGTGTTGTCAACAGCAACAACAACAACAACAAAAAAGTGTGAAGGAAATTAAATGTCATTTTTCCATGGCTGTTCACATGTGAAGGGGATAGAAGAGTTGAGATGTGTTATAACACCTGTATATTTTCAGTAATTGGCCAGTACGACTACAGTTCTGTCTTTTCTGAAATTTAGGTCAGTGCCTGATGGTTCAGAGTCCCATAGTGGACACCTTAAGAACCTTGGCTCTGTTTAACATCAAATCCAAACTCTGATTTAGGAATGTCCTGGAGTTTGTTATTTCAGCCCATCAGACAATTCAAGTCAGATGGGATTTTTTTTTCTGGTGTAAAGCTAGTATGCGATAGAGGGATTTAATCTGCAGGATTATTTATTGACTTTAAAGACCGGTCACCTTTAAATGTTTTGCTACAGCACAGAGGAAAACATTTGGCATAGTGATTGTAATGGAAGTCAGAACTTAGAGGGCTCTGTACCTAAGTGTCATCTCCTTACTTACAGCAGTCAGTGCAACTCCTGTGCCTGTCTTTCAAAAAAACTATTAAAGCAAGGGCCTTTGAAACAGGAGGTACTTTATGGTATAAATTGGGCAGTTCAAAAAGGGATGCTGTTGAGCATAAAGAAAGACTGCAGAGTACAATGCTCACCATGGGAACCTGTACTTAGAAATGCCAGGCTGTAAGATGTTATATAGCCACAGGGTTGTTTTAGTAAATATTTATGATTAAAAGTTGTTTTCTATTTGGGTATTTTTGTGTGACTTTCAAAGAGAATTTCTGTGTATTTATTTTCTCTTTAAAAACAAAAAGCCTTTGTGTGTGTTTTTTGTTTAAAAGGAAAAATAGAAGCAAAGTAAAATGTGTTTGAAATGCTGTTATGCAGCAGTTTCTCCTTTACTTTTGTTATGATGGGTTTTTTTGTTCCATAAGCCTCTTGATACCAAATGTGTGCAGATGGGTAAGTGCTGAAGGAGAGGAAGATATAGTGCTAGGGCCTTGTCATTTCTTCTGGAGTTCCCTACTAGGGAGGTACAGAAAATCTACAGCTTGGCAGGTCTTTACAGTGTTATTTAACACATCATAAATGTTTTAAAGTGGCCTTCCTAAGGTCAGATATCTGCAGTCAACTCCAGGGTGATATTTCACACACACTCTGAAAGAATCAGCCTGAAAAACAAAGGCTGGTTTTGAAAATGCTTTTGAAGCCCCAATTAGTTGTAACTGCCGGTAACTGTGACGCAGGATTGCTTTGGGGGGTGGATTAACTCTGGATGAGAACAAGTCTCCTGGCTTTCAGATTGCCAGCTGGCTACAGCTGATAGAACTGTTGTTCATGGATCTCGAACTAAGTCTTGGTTTGAATGTTGCATTTTAAGCCTTGTTTGATCATTTCTGTACTTAACACATGGCTGTAAGATTTGGACTCACTGAGGCTGCAATACTGCTGTGTCTATGTCTGGCAGGCCACAAGGATGGAGCAGTCCCTGCTGCGTGGGCACAGTGCCAGCCCCAAACATGACAGGGAAACCCTTCTGTATGTAGCCTGCTCTCACTTTCCCACTCTTATGTTCAGGCTTCACCAATACCTGTAAACAGCTTAACTAGAAAACCAGCAGTTTCAGGAAGACTTCTAGTCTCAAGTATCAAGGTGGTCAGGCATCGTGGTGTAGTAGACTAATTAAACTTTTGCTTGTTCCAAGGAAGTCAGTGGGATTTCACTTCTCTCCCAAATCAGGATTTGTAGTGTGAATGTCTCTTTCTTCAGACTGTCTCCGCGTGAGACACCTGACACCCCTCTTCCACCCCCCAGTGTAAAGCAAGTAATTGTCAGCGGCACTGTGAACTTGCTGTGAGGGTCTGTATTGACACGTGGCTCTGGAGTACCCCATCTGTGAGCAACAGGCAGAGAGCGAGTGGCAATTACAGCCCAGTGACACGAAATCAGGGAGCACCACAATGCTCATGCATTTGGGCAAAAGCGTCACAAGAGATGTCCTTTGCATTGCATTGGCTTCGTGTGGCCAACACTCATAACCCTTAATTTGTCTGGCGGAGCTCTCACTGTTTCCTCTTACCATGGCAAACATATCTGCTGGCCAGTCCTACATGTGGGGAGAAGGAAACTACTGAGCTAAGCTTCCACTTTACCAGGCTTGTGCTTTATCCTTAATTACCTGAAATATGCTGAAGGCTTTGTTATGGTTTGACAAGTCTGCTTCATCCTGAATGGAAATAAAGGGAAAAGGAAGTGGCTTCTCACTAGTTCTCAAAATGTGTGTGTCCATATGGGAAAGATGATGTGAAGAAGAGGGGAGAAAACTCTCCTTTAAAATACTTCCAAAGATGGTCTTCCTGTGGGATATTGCCTAATTGAATCCTACCATAAAGGACTTATTCATTAGGGCATCCTTGAATTAGCTGAATAGGTATAGGATCCATGTGCAGCAAATGATGAAGTAGATAAAATTGAAAATAATCTGGGAATGAGGAGGAAATTTGGCCTTAGTGCTGCTTGTGCTGGCTTGTGAGGGATTTTCTTGTCTAGAAATTCATCCTGACTGGAGGTTGCCATATGCACGTGTATAGTAGTTGTGTTCCACAGCAGGATTATAAAGGATTTGTGGGCACAGAAGAACTAGTTCAGGGTCCAGCTCATTTAAGAGTTCACACCCTGTGCTCCACTGAATTGTAGGACTGGTTTGTTCCTGAACTATTCCCTTCTGGAAGTGCTATTTTTACACTTGAAAGGAGTACTTTATGTCTCCCAGGGAAAGCAAACTGCTGATCTCATAAATCTGAAGGAGAAAAGCAACCCTAGAGTACTGGTCCTTGCCCTATTTCTGCAGGCCTGGTACTACTGAACTCCTAATTTCTATTTATTCTGCCCTGCTGCTTCCTGACTTGCATCTTATATTTGCTGCCTTTTTTTTTTTTTTTTTTTTTTTTTTTTAATTATTATTCCTTTTATTTTTTTTTTTTACTATTTTGATCCCCACCCTTGTCAAGAAATTTCTAACATTTTTCTCTCTGCTGTTGTCAAGAAGCACAATGCAGAGCCCACACTAGACAGAGGATGGAACCAATCTTACAAGAGACTGTAAAGCATCTTTCTATATTCCACTGCTGTATGTAAGATAGGAGTGTTGTAAAAATGCTAGTGTCTGTCAGAGGAATCTCTGCATCTTTTCAGTGGTTGTGGACTCAGAAAAACATGTATCAGACTGATCCCTTCTGGTGTACTAGTTCTTCTACCAAAAGTCTGACTTCAGTCTATGGTGAATAAAATATTTCACACCTGGGTTCAGTGTAGAAGCAACCTCTTACCAAACCCTGCTATCATTGCAGGTCAGGAGGTCAAACATCTTTGACCTTTATGACTTCCAGTATTTATATCACTAAATCAATTTTTATTCTTCCCCGATTTCCTTCTGAAATTTAAGGATTTAGTAATTTACATGTTCAGCTTAAATAATCATAATGAGATCACAAATGTACCTGCAAAGCCAGCTAATTTCAGAATTTCTTTATAAGGCTTTGCCAAAGCTATCTGCTATTATATGGAAACATATATCAAGTGCTGCAGATCTCCTAGGAATCACACTCACTGGAGTGTTTATTTAGGCAAGCCTCTGCCTTTAGATACAGCCCAAAACATAAACCTTTTAAGTGAGCTGCATCAGGCTTCCCAAATGTATTGCTTCCTTCACACTCTCAGGAGCAAAGTTGCAGCAGTGTCTATGTACAACTTACTAGCTCTTCAGAAGCACATACTTTTCTTCTGTATTGTAGAGAATCAAAATGATATTATTTTGCAGTAACCCTATCTAGGGTTTGAAAACATGCAGTGGTTAACTGTCATGGCACTGGTTTGGGCCATAGGGTAGAACTGGAAATACCATGGGTATATATCATTGCAGAAGTAAAGAGAATGGGGGGACACAACATGACACAGGACCTGGCACTGCCCAGAAACCTTCATTGAATGCTGTGTTCATAAAGACAATGGAAGTCCTTAGGCCCAAATCTTGTTACTTGCTAATCTGATTTCATAGGGTTGGACAAACGTGAGCACAGCTTGGCTTGGGTCTTTTCTTAAACTACAGTTTCCTTCGTGCTTAACAATTGGCTCATGGTCTTTGGGCAAGAAACCAACGTGTTCTAAAAGTTTAAATGTGCACAGTGATGTTTTTGTTGGCCCTCAGTGTCTTATACTGTTGTAAAGATCTCTGCAAGTCTAGCTCACTCTCTGAAGGACTTTGCAGTGCTGTTGTTTTAGTGTCTTTGGTAAAAGTTGCACGTGATGAAGCTGAAACAACACCCTTTGTGTACATATTAGTACTGGCAGGCAGCCACTCCAGCCGCTCGTAGCTCACTTCCAGTCCTGAAGCTCATCACTAACATGAGAGCACTTGCTTCCACTCACAACCCCAGCACCTGTAGTGGGAATATAAAACCTGGGTTATGTTATGGTGGCCTCTGTAATGAACAACACTTAATTTGCAAATCCCATCTGCGTGGAGAAGAAATGTGAATCCTCTGGCTGTCTATGTGAAACACCTCTTTAACTAGCTGTAGTGTTCCAGACTGCCATCAAGCATCACAGGATCTCACTCTTGTGAGATGGGACACACCAAAAATACAAGGAAACAATATATGGGTGATTCTTAAGATATTTTTTCCAGAATTACTTTAAGGAAAAAAGTGTGCTTCAGGGCTGCAGGACTGGTGAATCAGCCAGAACTGCCTCTGCTCTAGGGCCTTCTGCTACTTTGAAAAACCTACCCTTTGGCTTATGGCCTCCAGATTTTCTTTCTGGAGGTGCTTTCTGCAGGAATTTTGCATGCTCTTTAGGAAAGAGCTGCTTCCTTCCAGAGTTCTCCACATTCACCCCTTCCAGGGGTGAAGGCAGCAGTGGGCCCTGACTGACATATCCCCAGTGCTGTTTTCCACTCTCTGCTCTGGGCAAGTGGGAAATAAAAAGTGAGGTAGATAGAAAGTTCGTATAGGTTTTGAAGCCAAGATGCAGTTGAAATTTTAGAGAAGATGGTTAATATTTTTTCCATGGGGACCTTTTCAGAAACATTTCAACTGAAACAGGGTGGGTTCTTTTTCGGTTGTTGTTGCTTTTCAGCAGCCTTCAATTTGGCAAACCTTCACACAAAATTATACTTTTTTTTCATATTATACTGAAAATATTTCACATCTTCTGCTGAGCCTTATGTTTTGATTTTGTGGGTTTATTTTGTTTGTTTAGTTGGTTTTGTGGTGTTTGTTTGTTTGTGGTTTTTTTTGTTTGGTTGTTTTTTTTTTGTTTGGTTTTGGTTTTGGTTCAACTGACTTCATTTGGAACTGGAATTAGCTACCTATTCTACTGAAGCCTTATCAGATAAGCAGACTGCTGTCTCCTTGCCTGGGATTATTCACTGTTTCCTACTTGTAACAATTAAAGGGACCAAGTCAGAAAGTGTAGAATCAATATATTTTTGAGTTTGATGAAAGGTATGTAGGTGGCAGAAGGTTTTGTAGAAGCTAATATGAATATAAATCTACTCTTGGATGTAACTAAGTGGTATTAGGAAGCACAAATCATGTACATTTGATATGGAAAAGTCATTTAAATATCCTTAAGGGACATACTCTGTTGCTAAGTCTGGGCATATACCAGATACCCCACAGTACGTGGATCTGGGACGAATTGCTCTGTAGCTGAAAATACTGTGGTGGAGTCAATATTGCCAGGGCATTCTCAAATTGAGACTTGGCCCTCAGAAGATCATGGGATTTTGAAAGCAGTAGAGTTTATATCTGGTAACTTGTTTTCAGTTTTTAATCATTCATAATACATGTTTTCAAGTTTTCACAAATTCTTACATTTTAATTGCCTGGAAAACAACAAGAACCAAACCAGAGCCTCGTAGTCCCATAGCTGCAGAAGCTAAGTCATCTTAGAAAACAAGTTTTTGCCATAGTGGCAATCAAGTTATGTGTTGGCAACTGAATGAGCAGATTTCCTTCAAAGGACAAATTAACAAAGCCATGAAAAGTTTGAATTGGTTTTCAGTTTCAATTAACCACTCTTTTGCAGGGTTGATTATTCATTTTTTCAGTCCAATTTTTCTGGCATGGGAGGCCAGCAAATAAAAATGACCAGTCTAATTTTGGAATTCACTGAGGCTGAAGAGTACATTTACAGAGCATATGGTAAAACACAAATTTGATTTTAAGAAGTTATTTACATTTTAATAAACTGGAATGATAGGAATTTTAAGTGGTTTATCTTGATTGAGCCTTTAAAATGAAATCTACTTGATCTGGTACACATTAATGCCTAGTTAAAGCAGATTTACAGAATGTATTAAGTATTTCTATACATAAACTAAAACTTTTTTTTTTTTTTCATATTTTAAAAATCTAACAGCTTGCTGTTTTCCCTTCTAGGTGACAAGACTCTCTGGATGAAGTGTGGAAACACAGAACATAATCTTACATCTCATATGAGTTTCATTGTATGCTGACATTTGCACCTGCACTGGCTCTCCAGTGAGAAACAAGTACGTTCGACTAAGGTGAGGTACCTTGCTCTGAAAATAACTGGCTTTAGATGGGTTCAAGGGCTTTTGAATTCATTTTAGAAAAATTGTCACTGCAATTTCAGTGTTTTCCCTTTCTGCTCCCAAATTTTTATAAGGGTGTCATGTCAAAATTTGTGATACTGAAAAGTAGCGATGACTGAATGCTTCCCAGGTCTATGTATAGATGTTAGATAATGTGATGTGACCCCTGCAAGATAAACAGAGCAAAAGCCAGTCAGATTAACAGTGATACCAGCTGGCAGCTTTACAGCTGTGTGCAGACCAGCATTTCACTTCCGTGGACTTTTGCAGTTCTCCTTTCTACTAAGGTATGCCCTTGAGCTTCTAAAGGTACTTTCTGCTTCTTAGAAAATTAGTATCAGGAGAAAATCTAAGTGTTTTTAACTTCTTTCTCCTCCTCGAGAAGTAAGAGCCAGCCTACTTAACATCAACAACTGTTGATATTGCTAGATAGAGGAGAGCAGGTCACTTCCACTCTTGTAGGGCTGCCAGGTAAATCTGCCCATCCTGCTGTCTCAATAATCAACTGCTTGTTTATATAGTGACAAGAAGTCAAACATCATCCAGACTTGGAAAGTAATTTTAGGTTTTGGATGTGACACACTTTGGGCAGGACTTTCATGCACTTGTACTCATGGCTTTAAAAGAACTTGGGAAATGTAACATCAAATACACAGGACAAAACTGGTTCACTTGCGGTTGTTAAGAAGTAAGGGAGGTTTCAGAGAGTAGCTTGAGGAGTTAGGGCATCAGTTGTCTAAATGTGAACACATTAGTCTTGCTCCATGCAGTACTTGGATCAGTTCTGAGCTTTCTGTTCAGTAAGATTTATTTCTCAGCTGTTTTCAGTCCTGATTCACACTTTTTAATTTCTCTGATTCAGAAGTTAAAAGCAAAAAACCAAAGCATTCATTATTGTAGTAACACTGAATCTGTTAAGCAACATTGAGTAAAAGTGGTACTTGGTTTTGTGCACATTGTTAAAGAAAACAAGCTGGTTTATACCATCTGTAGACTCCTTTTAGACTTGCAAGACATGGTCTGAACCCGGCTTGGCTTTCTAAATGCAGGAAACTTTTCTTTAAAGCTCATGTTTGTTTAACAATAGATAAGCTATATTAGAACTGCTGTGCACGTCTGCTAGGAGCCAGAGGAACTTCATTTTGAGGCCAGGTATAACCCTCCCTGTCTATGGTGTGCTAATACGAAAGGACAGCTTGGTTTGAAGTGCCCTCTAGTGGCAAGTGGGATTTTGGATGAGACATCTGAAAAAAACAGCTGGAAGGAAAGCAAGCTTCAAAGCGAGGTCACCTTTTGAGAATGACAAAGATCATTATCGGTCTGGTAATATTAATTATTGCTCTGGCAGTACAGAGAGGAGGAGTAAGGTTTGCTTGTCAGCCTGGACTAATGCTTGCCAGGTATTCTTCTGATGAAGTTTGCGGATGTAAGGAAATAACCTCAAAAGAAGCACCTAAAGACATTTGTGCAACTAGATCCAGAGGGGAAAGTCTAGGCAGGTATAGGTGCAAAGGTTTCCTATGGCTGTGTTCTGACTGTTACCAAGCAAGATGCCTCCATGTAAAAGCTACAGCTGGCAACTTCTTCGGGTGCCTACTGTTCAGAAAGGTACTGCTTTGATTTGCATATGAGATTTGACATCAGGCTGGGGAAGGTCAAGTGATGCATGACACTTTGCATGGAGTGGCTCCCCAGGTTCTGCAAAGCTGCATGGTGCTGCTGGGAGCCATGCTGCTTCTGAGCCTAAAGAGCATGTTTTTCTCTGGTGCTGCTGATGGAAATCCAGCACTGAGGTGTCACAGAGTGGACTTCATTACCTGTGTAGGTTTAAGAGAACTGTGGTCTCAGAACTGAAGAACGTGCTTTGCCTGAGAAATGACACCAGCTGATGCACGGGTACATAGGGGAAAGATATTTAGTAGCACCAGTGAGCAGTAAAATAAAACGTGTTCTCACATTTAATCGAAGGGGAGCCAGACAGCCTATTTTCCTCTAGTATTAGCTGTCAGTACCATGAAGCGCTTACTGGGATACTTTACAAAGCACACGACCGCGTGTATTATTGTGAATTGTGGACTCTTTCTAGTTTGCCAAAGAAGGCAGCTGCAGAGGCTCTGACTGACCCCTGTGAATTACGTATTCACGTAAATACATCAGCTCGGGCCTGACGTAGTTACTGTGTGGGATCCTCAAAACAAGCAAAAGCAGCCTTTGAAACGCTCCTGTTGAAGGAATATTAGAATTTAATTTATGATAGAATTTTAAAAACAACTCAGTAATAAGCATATGGTAATGTATGACTATACAGTATTTATGATGTTTATCAGCTAAAATGAGACCTAAGAATGCTTGGGACAGATTTTTTTTCCAGGGTACCAAACATTAAGCAGCAGTTTCAAGCTCTTATTTTTATTTCATTGCACCATCTAGTGGCCACCTACATCTAAGTACTTGACCCGGTGTGCAGAAGTGGTGTCACACCGAGCCATCTCCCTTACTCCAGTGTGTACATCCAGCACACCGCCTCTTACCGGCCAAACACCCGGAGAAATTCAGACAGACAAATAGAAATTCAAACATTGTGTTTTTCACAAAATCTCGAATGTGGGAGAGATGCGTTTTGAGGCACGGAGCAGCACTGTCCTGCACCATGCTCAATATTCTGCAGAAGATATAACAGGAAAAAACTGTTAAATTGTATCTGCCTGTCTCTGATGACAGCTGGGCTTTCTTGTAAGTCAGACATCTGTGAGTAGAACTGTTGTTGAAGTGTAGACAGATAAGATTGAGTTTAATGCAATCACCTATGGGTTTTGCAAGAAAAAGGTGTTTGTTGTGTTACCTCACCTGCTAAAGCCGACAGAGTAAAACTCTAAGGAAAATAGAGCACTTAATAACTTTCACATAAGTTAACTGTGGAAATTGAGAATATAGGGGAACAGCAGGCTGCTTTTTTTTTTTTTTTTTTTTACAAAGGTTTGGCTTCACTTATGTTTAATGAGGGTCTGTAACCATTGTTTCTTGCTGTGATTTGTTTTATAATATTGTATTTTTCAACAAGGCATCCTCAAATGCTTTTCAAATGAAGCAGTCACTATGCTTTTTGTAATTCTACTGTATTCTCTTATCTGTAATATCTGTAGCTTTTTCTGCTTCTCTGGAAAAGGTAACATTGAAAATTCAATTTTATCTGTTAGTTAAACCAGTGACTTCTGCTGTTTATTTTTTAAGATTGTCTGAGTAAGTTGCTGTCTTGAAGACAGTTTTCAAGAAGACTGAGTACTCTGCATGTTACTGTGATAGCAAATAGTACAAAGTAGTCCTGTTGCTGCAGCGTAGAATCTCTAAGGGCCAGTCTGTGTATCAATTCTATGGTTACGGTGGAAACTGGATCATATAAAGGGATTTATTCCTCTTTGAGAAAACCAGAGGCCAAATTTAAGTTAGTGTGCTAATTCTTCTGTCCTTCTTTCATGCACAATGAACTATTCTTTTCATCACTTGCCTTTGAAGAATGATTTTAAGGAAATGTATATATATTTCAAAGGTTTCTTTAGATAAAATAGACTGTTTCCTCAAATTAACATTAATTTCATCTTTGTCAAGTTGTACAGTGACAAACTGGTGATGCTAATGCCCAGGATATCGGTTGGGATCACTGCATGTTAAAATGCCCTCTTAATCACAAAGAGGTACCTCTAACATCCCTGGCCTTTTCCAGACAGATGGAAAAGTAGATTCTAAGATGATGGTCTTTATTTTGAGAACATGTATCAGTCATGGTACAGAGAAGTCTGGCTTAGCAAACTTTATTTATTTTTTTTTTAGTTAAGCAAGCATCCTGGGAATGGGAGGAGTCTTGGGCCTTAAACCAGTGGTCTTTCCTCTACTCCTTTCTGGGAGGCGGGGTGTGAAAAATTATTTATGGCTCAAAAGATGCTTTTGTTGCATTTGCAAAGCACATTCAGAGGTGTGTGTTGGAGCATTAATGCAGGTAGGAGTCCTTTTTTCTTTTAAATTGCTGATCCACCTAATTTTCTGGTCAGCTAAGTGGAGAGATTACTTTGTAGTAAAAGAAATGAAAATTCTTGTTATCATCTGTTCTTTCCCATGTAACAGCAGGTTTCTAGGATTGATAAGGGAGTAGTTGTGTTATTATGGATAAAATAGAAATTAGCAGTGGCTGGAAGTACTTTCATAAAAGGTTTTCCCCCAAAAGATGATATGAACCAAAAAAAAAGTTTTTAGGGCATTGCTGAATGAATTTTGTATTTTTAAAGGAGGTAGAATAAAGTTTTGCAAGAGTTTAACTTTGCTTCAAAACAACTGATGTTTGAAAAAGCTCTCATCTGGGTTTGCACTAATTTTTGGGTTAGAAATTAAAATTCATAATAAAGTATTGAAATGACACTTTTCATGAAATAAATGTTCAGTTCCTCTGGCCTACATTTTATTTTGTGCTTCATGTTTTTATTTTATGAAGACCTTCACATCTTCACTTCGATATCATCAGTAAGGATATGGAACGATATTTGCCTTTTTTGTTGTTTTACTTTTATATGAGCTTGTGGGAAAGAGAGGAGAAGTGAAGTAGGTGTGGTCAAACCTCAGTAGCTATTGCTGCTACTGCTGCCCAATGAGCAAGTGTCCAGGCCGTGGAGGTCATGAAGATACTCAGAAGCAGCCACACCAGGTGGCAGGTAGGAAATAAGGCCCTTGGCTTGGCCTGGCCATGTTCTGTTGAGAAAATGTAATCTCTTTTCTTTCTCTCTTTTTGTGTTTGTCTATGGTTGGTTTGTTTGCTTTCGCTTTGCCTTGATAGCAGTGGATTGGGTTTTTTCAGATTCATAAAGCGCAGGCAACCGTTTGTAATGTTGTTATGTTCCTGAAGGGCAACATCATATTATTTTAGCTTCATTAGCAGGTCTGTGGTAGCATTGGTGAGGAAGTTTGGTCAAAAAGGTGTGTGTTTGGCTCTTAATTTTTCCCGTGGTTCTGAGTCTTCTCAAGTTTGTCAAATAGTTTTCACATTTGCCTTAGGCACTGTGTACAGAGTGCTGTCTGGTGAGAAATAAAGTAATAATACCTACTCTGCCTACTTTGCTATGGAAAAAAAAACAAAACAAACCAACAACCACCCACCAACATTACGTTGTACATCTGCAAGTTACATGACTGTCCCAGCTTTGCGTGACATCTGGGCTCAGCTCTTCTGTCAAAGGCTCCACTCTGGATGTCTAGGTTCATTTCAGCATGAAATGTCAGGATGTCAAGCCCATATTGAGTGCATTGGGACTGAAGAAAAACATTTCTGTGAACCTTTGTGATGCGCAAGTGGAATTTCACACAGGATCCTACTCCAGAGTTTAACAGCTTCACATATGGTGCCCTACAAGCAAATCCTGGTGTGTGGGTGGATGCAGCTCTGCCGGGGATGGGGCCAGGAGCCACAGAGCTCATGGCTCTGCACCCTGCAATGAGGAGCTTGTAGTGCTGTCCCAGTGCTGGTGGGAGACAATGCTTCTTTTATCTTCTGCCCTGTGAAAACAGTGTCTCTGGATAAAATGTTCTTGCTTTTATGGTGTGTCTAAAATCAGTTGAAATAAGTAATTGAATTATCCCTAGCAGAGAGCAGACTGTAAGGGTTTTCTGATCATGTTACGCAGCTTTTCAGTCTCCCCTCTGAACTGCGATGGTGCAGAAACAGTCTGAGTAGTTTGTAACTGCCCTGTCCCTGCTGAGTAACCTCTTGTGCAGGAGGACTCCTCAATGCCAGTAAGAAGCTTCTGCTGTGCTGACTTGTGCTGTAAGGGTGTTTGCCATTGGGTTTCCATGTGGTCTACTGGTATGAAAGTCCTGTTGTGTGAAGGGCCTTCATAATGTATTTAAAGCCTCTCTTGCTTGGAAAATATTCATAGGCACAAAAACTGCAAGCACACAGATGAAATTAGAGTGATACTAAAATGCAACTGGGGTATAATTTGCCAAAGCTGCTTGATACTACTCTGGTCAAGTCAAGCTTTAAAATTTTTTTAAAGAAAATTTTAAATCTCCTCCACTATTTTGAAGTGTGACAGTGGTTTAGCAGGGACTTCCACTTCTGTTTGTGCTCAGTTTTGCCCCTTCCTTTCCTAAAATATGCTTTTTCCTTTTCTTATTTTTGGGTGAATTTCACGACTAATCCTTTCCAGGGCTTTCTTTGTTGGCATCATGGTATTAATTGTGCTTCTGCCTAATACTGCCCTCTGGGGCTCTGGCTTAGGTTTTGCCTACACACCCCTGTGAGCAACAAGAAGCCTTAAGTTTTGCCCAGGCATGTGCATGGGAAGCAGCCTATTCAGAAGACGTGAAATGGGATTAGCTCAAGCAAGTGGGTCTTGCTTGGAAGAAAACACTGCAAGGTAGGCTGAAGATCGGTAACCAGATGTACAAGTACTGCCTTGAGAAGCTCTTGGTTTAGTATTAGTCCATACACATATACAGAGAGGTAAAAAAAATAATCAGGCATTTTTGGCATTGTAGAAGCCATGACAAGCAGTCTGCTGGAAGTAAATATACAAGAGAAAGTAGCTGTGAGGATGGAAAATGGCTGTCTGTAGCAGATAAGTAGTGGCTGGATAAGTTTTACCAGAAATCCTCTAGGAAAAAGCAGCCAAACACCCATAGGGCCAGGAGAAGTCTGCTCTATCAGTCAAACTAACCCAATAAAATTGCGCAGTGAAGCCAATGTTCAGTTTTGCCAGATCTCAGCTTCCTCCCTGGCTGCGCATTGTATAGAAACGCAGTTGCATACAGCAGTCTGAGCAAAGCAGTTTGTGCAGGGAAGAGATGCTGGGTTATGCTAAATGCTGCTCATCCACAAAAAGCCCCCAGGCCCTTATAAATCTGCCTGGCTCCATATGCAGACTTAGGCTGAGCTGGCATTTGGCTCCACTGCAGCTAGAAGCCATCACTACTGGAGCACTAGTTCTAGAAATGGTGAAGTTAACTAACACATAGAGGAAAGATAAAAACCCACCTGGCCTTCCTGCTCTCAAGAGTTTTGCTCCAACAAAGTTGTCAGCATAAGTGTGGCAGTCTCCAAATGAGAATGGTTTTGAGTCTACCCTCAACAGGGAGGGTTGGGTTAGTTGGATGGGATTTGGAGAGTTCAAGTCTGGGATTCAAATACTGGGAAGACACTTGGGTGTGAACTAGGGAAATTCTCAGTAATGTATTTTAGTGATGTGATGTTTTCAGTTTTGACAATCCAGTTTGTTAGGCAAAGCTTTTTTTTCCCCTGGGAATCAGAGCTGATAGTTATCATCGTTACGGTGTTCTGTTTTGCTTTGGCTTTTCAGTGATGTGCTCAGCTGGGCTTTGGTCTGATCCCACCAAATCTCTTGTCAATTCTTTATAAAAATGAACAAACAACTGGTGAGCACCTTTTCTTGATATCCTCGTTTAAATCTTGGCCTGAATGGTTCAGGAAGGCTACTTGGGAAATTAGTTCTTACTCAAAAGATGCTAGGCTGAGAGCAGAGGGCTGGCTTCAGGCATGGAAACAGGCAAGTTCTGGTGGAGTCCATCAAATGCTGACCTCGTTTTGGAACAGGACCCATCATTTTCAGGAGAAACTTGACACTTGACAATTTATCTTTTATGCAATGGGTAGGATTAACAGAATGACAACATCGCTCATGTATCAATGTTCCTTGACATGTAGTTTTAATACGGGTTGATACAATGTTAAGATATGAAGACTCAATGTCAGAAATAAGCATTTTTTTCACAGTAAGATAATTTGCTTGCAGAAAGATGAATTTGGAACCCCAAAATAGTATTCATGAGAGTTTCTAAGCCAGGTTTCAGTTTTGGAAGAGCCCACTTAAACACTGCTCAATCAAGATGTGGCTGTTAGGAAGAGAAATAACCAGAAAACTACAAGGCATAAATCTACCAAAGGCTTTTATTTTGCTTTTTATAGATGATCAACTCTATTTTAAGTATAAACATGCCTTTTAAACTTTTAAAATCTTTCAGCATGTGGGAGACTTGTGCTGCCTTTCTCACTGTTTCTATTTTTTTATAGTTACGTGGCAGTGTTGATGGCTCACAGCACCCACCAGACATCTTCTTTCTGAACTACCACATCTGGAAAAAAATTCAGACAATCATTATTGTAAAAAGGAGTTAGAGGGACCTTTGTCCAGTGCCTTGTGCACCCTTTGACTTTAAGGCTCTGCTGGGAATTTTGGAAAATTAGCTTAGAGTGGTTGAGCTTATTCCAGCCCTTGTTATGCTGCTTATGTTCTTCTTCCCACATCACCACTAGGCCATTTTAAATGAATACCTGGCCCCTCAGATGTTCTGTCTTCTAAATTAAGGGGCACAGAAAGAGTGTGTATTGACTAATGCAACCATCAGTGAGTTCTGCTCTAAGGTGCACTTGAATAATCTTACAACTATTCGACATCTCCTAAGAATCCTGCGTCTACTGATAAATATATCCAACCGGCAAAAGAGACTGACAGAATGTAAGGGAGCTTAATATATAACATATTGCACCTCTTTGTTGACTCTGCTCCATTATTCTTCACTCATTTGTTTTCTTGATAGGAGACACAGTATTATCACTCCAGATAGATGTTTGCAGATGTTACTGAATCAAAATTAGAACCCAAATCTTTCTGGTTTGCATCTAGTGAGAATTTTTTCTTGCAATCAAAAGCACTGAATGTTTCAAGCCCTCAAAACAAAGCCTGGCAACCTAGGTAACCTGTCTTAGACTGCACATTTCCTTTGCCTCGGTGTTTTCCATTATCCTTATTGTTGAGGTGCATCTCCCATTACAATGCTCCTTGCTTCCGTTCAGAGGAACACTTAAAATCATCACTAGTACAAACTCTAGGGTACTGGCAAAGTGATAGTAGAGGAGCAGTCCTGGCTCTTAGGATACCAGATATATCATCAGTGTAACAAACCCCAATTGCCTTCATTAAAGCTATTTTTGAGAAAATAAACTGGTTTAATACACAGCAAGTTTCTCTCTCCGTTTCTACTGTCACTGCACCTTTTTAAATGTAAAATGTGGCTTCACTGTAGAAACCCATTAAAGAGAGATAATATTTCATTCAGGTAAGTATTGCCTTTCTGCTTAAAGGGAAAACACCATTGTGAGCTTAGTAAAGAATTTAATTTGATGTATATCTGCAGGAAGTAAGCCTTACATCAAAAAGTAAGTACCAGCAGCTGGGTTCAATATGGGATTTGACACTGTTTTCTATAAGCTCTTTACCAAATGTGTGCAGTTTCTGAAATAGCCACATGCCCACCTTATTATGAGCCTTTCCTGGAAAGAGAAATACCTTTAATCTTAAATATGACATTCACATGCTTATTTTTTAAAGAATTGATTTAATATGAAGGATTTTATTTCCTGTTTTTTATTAAGATCCAGGTTCCTTGTCAAAGTACTGCCGTAAGTAACAAGCTATTGCACATCCTGTTCTTCATTAAAACAGGCAGGATATCAAAGTAAAAAACATAAGAAACATAAATGTAGAGGAATTTTAGGATTGAACTGTAATCTATACCATGCAAGTGACTTAATAAGGATCTCAAATGATAAAGGAATTCAAGTCTGGGTAACATAACCAGAGCAACTTTTCCCCCCTGCCCAACTTATGATCTAAACTACTATTTTTTTCCTGTACTATTAAAACCATCATGTTCTTGAATTAATATTTATGCTAATTTATGAAGACGTTTGGAAGAGATACACAATAATTAATTCCTGCTAGTGCTGTTACTCTCCTTAAATTCTTATTTTTCAGGATGTTAGTCTTTTCCAGTCTCTATAGACTTATGCAAGTCTTTTTATGAGTACCTTGTTGCTTTAAAGAATTCATGTTGGCTGTTCTAGTATTATTTATTGTCCATTTCAGCAAATATTTTGTTTGTTCAATTTGCATTTGTGAGTTTCCACGTGAAACAAACTTGAGCGGTCCAGGAATTTGATATACACTTAGCTAGTCAAGTCAAGCAGTAATACACAAATGTGATTTTTTTTACTTGATCAATTGCACCTAATTAATAAGCTTACACTGAGTATGTTTACGGTGGATGTGAAATATGAAATATCCTCGGGGAAATGGAGAATGTGAGTATGTCTGCAGATAAAGATACACTAGGTTTAATCTAGACATCATGGCTAAGTGGAGCAGTGTAGGAATGGCAGAACAGGACGCCATGTAAAGTAGCGACTAGGGAATATGTCCAGCAACTCTGGTGAGCTTGAATGAGATATTTTGACTGCCTTGTCACTAATGCTGTTAGTTATTTTGGCTGGCTGGAGTTGGCGTGAACATATCTAGCAGAATTGCATGCTTATCTGGAAGTGTGGCACACAATACAAGGGAAACTGAATTTGTCCATGTAAATATTCTTTGCTGTCTATTTCTGTATTGATTAACAACACAGCAAGTTAAATTTCCACAAATTTAATAGAGGAAATACACAGAGGTAAAACAAATTGGTGTTGGATTAGCTTTATTCTTTGAAAATGTATATGTGAGGGGGGAATGGCTCAAATCAAACAGTACTAGACTTTCAGATCCACGAACCTAGAAGAGATAAGGAATTTCTTTCTGGCTTAGGTATGTGATAGGCCTGGGAGATCTCACTGTATCATGTAGCTGGAGCTTAGTGTTGCTTGTAAATCACCCTTGCATCTGAAGCAGCTGGCACAATATGAAGGCAATTGCTTCATTAAGTGTTTTTTATGTAAAAAAATACACAGAAGGTAAAGGACACAAAGGACAGACCAGAGAGGAGTGAACTTTACAGTTGGACAGGTCCTGACTTTATTCTGTATGTATAAAATAAGCCACTCTCCATCTCTGTTGAGACAGGTGTGAGCACTGGAAATGTGCGCAGGATGTCCATGTAAAGCCAACACTCCAGGGGGGATGCAGGCTAGCGAAGGCTTAATCCTCTCTAATCCTTGATTGAAAAATTACACAGATACCACAAACTTTGAAGAAAGAATATATTAAAAGAAGCCTTGGAGGGGGAAAAAAATACAATTCCCAAGCTTGAAAATCTGCAGGGGCAATGGGATGTCTTTAGCAAATCTTTCCAGCAACACCCATCTGTTTTGCTCCATTTGCCCTTCTTTGCAAGAGCTGCTCCTCCCAAAATGCAGTGAAATGACCCTCGAGGGCTGTGTAATGCAACCTTCTGAGCAAAACCACTGTTCCTTCTTTTTCTTTCTGTATTGGGAGGGGTTGTCTTTACAGCTTGCAAGCTGAGGGCAAGCTGCACTCAAATCAGTGGGCCATCTGAACGTGAGGAGAGCTGGGGGAGGGAATAGCTGGGAATAGAGCAGTGGTGAACAATAGGAGCACCCTTCATTGTGAAGCAGAGAGGCTGGGTGCCAGGCCTGGCTTGGTTGAGGGACTGGGGTCTATGAAAGAGAAGATGTGTCACATACTGGGGGATGGCAGTGAGGCAAGAGGGGGGTCAGTCACCCTGTGTCACCAGTTCTAATAATTGCATATGCAGTTCACTGCTTTGTTGTGCGTTGGTAACAGGAGGTTGTAAGTGGGAATGTCAACATCCTGCTGCCTGTGCCTTGTCTTCATCCTCTCTCTACATATAGATCAAATTTAAGTGAAGGGAAGGAGACCAAAACGCAGCTGGAACATGGGCAGAGCAGCAAGGTGCTACATACTTGACATTCCTCTGGTTCAGGGGTCCTGGAGGTGTTCAGGCTTTTGCACAAGGCATTTCCAAGACCAGGCTTAGGCAATGCTGCAGGTAATGTCATGAGTTGCCTCCAGCCTCTGACTCCGTTTTCTTAACCGCTTGCTTTCTGGGATCTTTGCATACAGTGGAGATTCACCAAATAGAAGAGGTAGTAAAAGAGAAGCTGTCTTTGCTCACTGTCCTAATCATCTGATACAGATCAAAAAGTTATATTATTACCTATAGGAAGGGCTTCTTATCTAGAGATGCAATTGGCTTTTGATGAGAGGGTGGTTGGGATATTAACTGAGCAGAAAAATGGTGCAGAGCTCCTCTACACAGGTGAAATACAGACTCTACCCACGGATGTACACATGCTGCTCCTATTGCAAGGATTAGGAAATGTGTATATTAAAGGGGAATGAGAAGATGCCAAGGGAAACACCAACTGTTGGGGCTCCAGTTTTTAGGATATTAGACTCTTCAAAAAGTGCAGAATGCAACCTGAGAATATTGAGTTCTGATCTATTTCTACTACTCCCATGGGAAAATAATAAAAACACCTTTGAATTGTTTTTCTTAGATCATTTTGCCCATCTGCAGTTTTTTATACACTAATAACATTGCACAGCTTTCACAAAGCCCTAAAATAGGTCAGATTTTGCAACCAGAAGATGCTCACCAGTGTTCTGCTTACAGTCTTGTAGCAGCAAATGTAGACAATGTATAAAAACATGGCATGTGTAAATTTGCCATCTCATTGCTTTTGCTGCTCTGGCTCTATTGTCAGTAATAATACCACAGCAAGGATGGCTGGAGGCAAGCCAAACGTTTATTTGGTCTTTAGACTTTGATAGTATGTTGGCAGCTGTGTGATCTTTGTTAAATTCAAAAATGCAAAGTGTAGCTTGTTTGTAAGAATCAGATGAGATTGTTGAGACAGATGCTTTTTGGAGTGATACGCAGCAGGCTGTGACACACATGTAAATGGGGCCGTTCGACCACTTGCCCAAGTATATTGAGATTTGCCTGATCTCTGGAGATATTTAATTAACTTGGGATTCAGTGTTACACAAATGAAACATTGTGAGCTTGGACAATGGAAATATGCCTTTCCACATGCCTGCTAGCTAGAAAACCCCTCTTCTGGAGTCAGAGAGCACCCTAGATAAACATTTCTCCTCACTGGGACTCTCATAACGGTAATCTTCTAAGGGAACGTGGATATATTACTATTTGCCAACTAAGTTCGCTCTCTCCAGGTTTTATGTTCTATGTCCATAATTAATCTCTTGCCAGCAAGCCCAGGGTTGGTATCAGCTGTGGTTCATAATAACTCCGTAAAAAAGCAGTGAAAATGTCACTCCTTTCCTTTTTCAGTTTCTGGTGTGGCCAGGATAAGCAAGGGGTTTTGTAAACATGAGCGTACTCTAATGTGAATATCATATAAGTGACTAATATTCCTACTTATGTGGCTGAGGATGTGCTTTCTTTTGCCATCAACAGGACTGGAAAGCATTTCTTTATGTTGTCTTCAAGGGGTTTTTTAAATGATGAATCAAAAAGGGATAAGAATGATAAATGATTGAGCCACAGGAGTGTGGGTGTCTGGTGTGGGTTCCCAGCTGTGAACTCAGCACCAGGCGGCTGCTCGCTCACTTTTCCTCCATGGTGGGATGGGGAGGAGAATTGGAAGAAAGAGGTAAAAACTTGTGGGTTGAGGTAAGGGTGTTTTAATAGGACAATGCAAGGAGAGAAGAAATAATAATAATACTAATAAAAGTGACTGATGCCCATTGCAATTGCTTACTGGAACCCCCAATGCTCAACCTGTTACAGAGCATGACCCCTCCTCCCCCTGGCCAGCTCCCCCAGTATATACCAAGCATGATGTCACAGGGTATTGAATATTCTCTTGGCTACTTTGGGTCAGTTGTTCCTGCTGTGTCCCCTTCCAGCTTCTTGTGAAATGAACTCTGTCCCAAACAAACCCAGGACAGTGCCCCAGGTCCTGTTCTTGTTTGAAATCTCTTCTTTTCCAAAGCTTCTGCTAATGGGGGCAGGCAGGGGAGAGGGGTAGATTTTTGGTCACTCACCTCTGCAGTGGACCAGCCAAGAGCAGATAGCTCCAGCTCCTGCTGCTGAAAGACTTAGTAGAAAGTTAGAATAACTCTCTTTAATGTTCTTGCTACCCAAATGCAAATGAGAAGGAACGTACCAAAGTACCTCCCCTCCTTTTCCATCTAACATTTACAGCCAGCTGGATGTGCCAATAGCCAGAATCTCACAATCAAGCAGGTAAGCCAACTGACAGAATCAGACTGTCATGCAACTGCTTAGCATTTATTTGTTGTTCTTAGTCTATATAAGTAACTTTATTGCTATAGTAATGTTGGAGATTGAAGACAAACTGATCGATGATTAATTGCACTGATGGTTACTTGCTGTGCCCAGAGTGCAACTTCGAAAAGAGTTCAAATGCAACCAGCTGTGTAATGAGCTGCATCAACTAAGGAGGAGTCCGTGGAGTAAACGAAACTAAGCAAGCAAAATTAGCTCCACCAGTCACAGCCAGAATTCTGAATATTAAGAGGACCAGAATACTTTTGAAATGAGAATGACCAAAATAAATCAAACAAAAAGAACTTAGCCAGGAAACTACTTATCTTTTGGGTCTTGTTAGTCCCCATGAGACTCACAGAGCCACAATTCCTTCTTTGAAATAATGAAGTGGCCCAGAGCCACTATCTTGCAGAGTTGCAAGGTCAACTATAAAAAGCTGCAGGTTGCTGAACTCAGCAGCTATTTTTGTTATTGAGGTTGGTCTCTCCATGCCAACATGTTGAAGCTGAAATGTAACTTGCCCAGGAAATTAGTTAGTGTGCACACAAATACAAGATTATAATTACAGCTACAGAATGCTGTTCACTGGAGAATTGAGCTTGGATGGAAAAACTAGTCCTTTTCTTTGCCCATTTTATTTGGAAAGAGAAGTAACAATAAAAGCTGCCAATATTTTGATGTCAGCATCCTTTGTTTTTTCTGGCTATTTGAGACCTCTTTGATCCTCATGCTGCCAGAAATGTTTGCTCTGGCTGTGCTCCTTCTTTCTAGCAGATCAACTGTTTTGCCACAGGTTGTGAGAACCGAGGTCTTTAATTTGATGACCTTCAGAGTGTATGTGCCTCAGGCACATACAGATATCTCTGTGTTTTTAAATGTGTAAATTAACTTGTAAACCACAACAATAGGTGGCACATGTAGAACTTGAATGCAGGTCCTTTGCCTTTGCTCAATGATGAGACTATTCAGCACTGAAAATGTTATTGGATGTATAATTAAATTCAGTGACCAGGGTACATTGGCACAGAGTGTCTTTTCAGCTAGCAGTTACAGTGCTGAAATATCTAATTCATGGAACTGTCCTGCTGTTGCCTTTGGAACTTGTTGGATGAATGTGAATAAGACTCCATCTATAAATAGCTCTGATTAGTTACTAAGCTATATCCAGGCAAAAGCAAACCTATGCATTGTGTTTTGTGTTGTATTTGTGCACTTTGTAGACCTCTCATGTCTTATAATAACTTTTTGAGCTGGGACAGAATGAAAAACTTCCC
Source organism: Megaceryle torquata (assembly GCA_024611175.1). Lineage (NCBI taxonomy): Eukaryota > Metazoa > Chordata > Aves > Coraciiformes > Cerylidae > Megaceryle > Megaceryle torquata. Next base: position 104,841 of record JANIJG010013867.1, read on the forward strand.
ACAAAGCAGAGGGCTCATATTGGTTAGTCTAGTTATTCTTGGTACTAGAAGCTTCAGCTATAATCTTCTAGGAGACAAATCATATTTTATATTATACAAGAAGAATATATTAATTTTTCATATTTGTCTAATTTTTCTTGTCTGACCATCTGTATATATAAAGTATTAGTGAGATTAATCTTGTGATAGTTGAAATCCAGTTGGATGTTTTTAGTTGAAACACATATAAATAACTGAACTAGTATCACACCATAATCCAAAGCACTGATTTACATTAGTCATATATCAGAATCTTTTTTCTTTTATCAGAGATGTTTTATAACATTTAATGATTACAGCAGTGTAGGTGGTAGGTTGAAATTGCACATTGTGCTAAGGGTACTGCTGATGTAGGAAATTGCTTTTTTTGTATCCACAGATCAGAATACTAAATCATTTAAGAATTGGTGCATATCCAAAACGCATCTGTTGACCCAGATTCTGTCCTCTGATAACAAGACTGAAGTGATTGTTTTTCTGAGAACCCAATAGATTTTTGTTTACATTAGTGGAAGTGCCAATAAGTGTTTGTTGTGGGATTTGTAGGATACTGCTTTTCTTAAAGAATGTGTTCATGAAACTCGCCTTTGTGTTATCTCTGCTTAGCTTTCTGATTTGGGGAAATATTACACCAAAAAATTAATAACAATACGAGCATTCTAGCAGGGAGAAAGGGGAAAAATGTGTTCCATACAACCACCCACAATATGTAATGTTTCCTGTGCTGCAAAAGTGACGTAAAGTCCATGAAGAGGATGCTTATACTTTTTCAGAAATACAAGTTGTTTTATACTTGCACAGAGAATGAAATAGGAGACCTTGAGCTTAGCACCTAAATCCTCTGATGTATGTTTTGTTCTGTGTAATAGTGTTTCCAGGGATGGGGTTCCACCCACATTCTTTATTTTCCCTTAAGTCAAGAGTCTCTTCTGTTGATCCTTTCGCTCTCTCCTCTACTGAGTGAACTCATATTCTGGTAGAATTAGTCTTGGCATGAAGTATCCATACTGTGACCTGCAAAGAGTGAGCTGGTGCTCAATCATAGCTCCTTTCCCATGTGGAGACGTATTTCTGCCTCACTGTTCTTTGTAGAAAAGTGTAAGCTCTGTATAATGAAGATACCAGATGTTTGCTGTTAGACAGAACTTACATTATCATGGCTTCCAAGCTGCCAGGAAGGTCTGGGCTCCAGCAGTGGGTTATTTCCTTACTGAGAGAGAACAGAGTAGACATATGCATGAGCTAGTTTATCCTGGTCTGTATGTATTCATAATAATCTACACTTCTGTAGATATAAAATACTCCAGAGCAAAAGAAGTAGAGGTTACAGCTCTCAGGGCTGAAGAAAACACATGTGCTTCAGACTCCAACTGCTTAGTTTCTCATTGTAAACTACATCAGGCACTGAGATTCAGATCAACTACTCCAAGAAAGTAGTATTTCTAGTCAAACCTGCAACATGGACCCAAGAGGAAGGGAATTTGAATTGCATCATGTTTCCTTGTTCCACTTCTGGGAGAATGGGTGGGATCTGGTGTTATTAGTGAACCTGAGCAGACAGTGTTGCTCTTGGGGTGGCCTTATGCTCCCCTCCTGACTCTGTCTGACCCCTCTGATTTGCTGGAGATGCATATCCACCAAGGGCTCTCCTGTGCAGTGAGAAGTTCTGAAAGCTTGCTCTCACTCGCTCTCTCTCTCCTCTGATGACACAGATGGAGCCTAGCTGTCCGTTCATGTTGTCCCTCTAATGCCTTTCAATGGGGAGGTACAGAAAAGGACTAGTGAGGAATGAGAGTGTGCTTATATCTAATATGGATATATGCAAATATAGAGCATTTTTTTTGTATATGTGATCACCCTTCCTGACTCCACCTAGAGCATATCTTCATCTGTAGATAGCATTGACTTAATTTTTTGATAACTTATTTGGTTCTTTATTTAATTGTTATTTTCTGGGTTCTGTCACTTTGTACAGTTGAAACAACAATTTATGGCACATTTGTTGAATAACTTATAACAAATGAGACTTCTTCCAAGAACTGAAACACTGCCATTTTTCAGATTAAATTTTTCCAAGAGGCTTTTGGGCCCAATGTTGTGCTAATGCAACTAATATGGCTTCTGCAGTGGTGCTGGCTTGGGTCCAGTCCAGCTCTGAGCGTGGGCAGAGCTGGCTGGCAGCTGTCAGTACCCATCTGTGGAGGCATAACCAATAACATTCATTGTATTCGTAAAGACCCCTTGCTAGCAAATGCATTTTGCCTGCTGAAACAATAGTTCTTCCAACTAATTAAAAACAACATTACCCCAACAATATTACATACTCATGAAGTAAACAAACCGTAAAACGATCAGCAAACACAGCAGTATTTATTTAGAAGTGTATCTGCTGGAGCACGGAGTAGAAAATGAGCTTGATTTTGAGCTGGAGAGTATTGTGTACTCCTGGGATCACCACCCAAAAGCTGGGACCACTTGCTGATCCTGGCACAGTGGCAGAGCTGCAAAGCAGCAGGTGGCAGATGAGTGAAAAAACCCATCTGGCAGGAATTGAGGAGGTGGTACTGAGAGCTTCAGACTCCAGCAGGTATCCATTTAATAGGCAGCAATTACAAGAACATAAATCCTGGTGAATATGATCACTGTTACTGAAGGCTCTGATCTAGCTTGTCTCCAAGTCCCTTGTAACCCAGAAGTGACAGGGGCTGAGCAGTAACAGCATGAGATGGGGAAGCTGCAGCTTCTGAGAGCTGAAGTCAGAGGCCATGATGCCAAAGGCCAGGACTAACTGTTCAGCAGGCCAGTGTGAGAGAACAGACGTTTTTCTCTGACTTTCTCATGCCAAGGAAGAACTAAAAATGTGTATCCCCCATTATTTTGTTATAAAACAAGCCGTAAAAAGCTGCAAAGCTGAAAACTATCCCCCTACTTTGTTTGGCATGGGACCTTGTTTGGAGAGGGCATGATCTATACCAAGAACTAAGAATTTATTCTCACTGTCTTAAGAAGTTCACTTGGACTGATCCAATCTGAAGGAAGAGTGAATCACCTTGGCAGAATGATCTCAGTCCAGTAACATTCCTGTCTCCTCTGAGATGAGGACAAGGCAGCCCTGACCTACCCAACTAGCATTTACATGCCAATAATTGAATAAGCAGAGAACACAAAGCACATTTCCTGCTGCAAACTTGGTTTGCAGTTTTTTGACCTATTACTTCATATTTTTTCTTCCTGCTATCATCAATTATTATTTGGAGTTGCACAGTTGTTAATATCCTGGTCTTCTAAAGCGGAGAAGTCAAGTCCTAAATCCATAATTGCATGCTACTTGTTGTTGTGGGGTTTTTTTTTGTGTTTTTTTGGTTGGTTGGTTGTTTTTTTGTTTGTTTGTTTGTGGGTTTTTTATTGTTGGGGTTTTTTATTTGCTTTAAAACTTGAATGAAATGTTTTGCTCAAATCGTAAGTGCTGCAAAAATTTCTCTAGTATGAATATGTACTCATATACCATTTGAGCAGAAAAACATTACATGCTTTTTCTGTTAAACTTGTCTTTTGCTGTGTGTCTGCAACATGGTTGTCTATATGCAACTGTATATTTGCTGTATTGCAAAGACAACAGCCCTTGTGTTCACTAGAATGCAGATAGGTCAGTTCTTATCAGTCTGGGTTTCTCTGTGTTGTGTATCAGTATATCTGAGAACTGATCAGTAGCAGAAAAAGAACTGAAATCTATACTTTTCCTATTGGTTTGAATAGCCACTCTTTTTCTTATGTCGGGCATTGCTGGAGTTACTCTTGCCATTGTCAGATCCTAATGAATTTTTGCCTTAAGACTGATTTAGATGCTGATTTAAACACTATTTTCAGAGGAAAATGTTATCTTCACATGCTGATAGGCCATCAGTGCCCAGGTAGTATTACATGCCTTGCTCCAAATGACACAGCAAGGCAAGTGATCAGAACCAGTCCTCATTTACTGAGTGCCTGTATGGTAACATCCTCATTAAGACGGCGCTTAGAAGAAAGGGTAATGTCTTTCATTCAATGGACTCGTGTAGTTGCAAGATACAGGCAAGTCTTTGGACATGTGAAAACTTGTGAAGTCCTGACCTGGAGAAAACTGGCATGTTACTGCTCTTTACCAGCCTTGCCTGGAGTCCCTTCACCACTGTTGCAGTCTGCAAGACAGAATTTAGGAGTATGTGGTGTTCCACTCCTAAACTTGATGGCCACAGCTTATATTAGTGTTGAATTAATGCAAGCAATTACCAGCAGATGACATTAAAAGAATACTTGGTTAATAACAAAATAAAATGCACTATTTATTTTGCTCATCTGAAAATTCTCTTCCCAAGTTGAGCTCTCCTTTGGCTGTTTTTGCTGCAGCAGTGTCTGGTTCTTAATAGCAGGGCTTTAGTGGTAACTGCATTTTGCACAGGAACAATGAACTCTCTGTCACAATGAAGCATTTTGATTAGATGAGCTCAGTTGAAAATGAAAATAAATTCTTCCAACTTAGGAAAGGTATCATCTGAGTTATAGCTGGGTCAGGTCAGAGCTGAGTGTATATTCCAAGTAATTCCTCTGTGGAATTATTACCATCACCATAATAATATCTCAATGGAATAAAAATGGAGATACTTGTCCTGATAGCCTTTCACTTTTTATTTGGAAAATCATTATAGTTACATTATCTCAAGGTTTATAGACAAAAGATAACACCTGCTTCAGAAATCTTCTGAAAAGTTATTTCAAGGGGAAAAGTGTTGAACTAGAAATTAGTGTTCTGGTTTTAAAAGCTGTCTGTTTTCCTTTGTGACAAAACTCGGTCTTGAGTTGCATAAAGCTTCAAGTTAATCACAACTGGTCTCTCTGTCTGAGGCACGAACCATCATTTCGAGCACACTTTGCACTGCTTCACCTTGTCTACCCACAGGAAAGTCCATGTTGGATGAAGCAAGTTTTTAATGTGGTGAGACGTTAGTTCTAATGAGACACGCAGTCTGGTATCATTTGTTCTTGAGTAGCTTTTTCCCCAGCATGTCAGCTTGAAAGGTAGAGATCCGTTATCTGTTGGTTGGTTTTCTAGCTGCTGTCTAGTGATACGTATGTGAGCCTTTGTTATGAACTTTGTCTTTGCATCTCTACCTAAAATTCAATTTCAAGACAGTCTCCTGTCATTTTATATCTCCTCTTTTCCTTCAACCCCAGGAAAAATGTGCTAAACCAGCACTTACCTCCACCATGGGATTATCAGCTCAGTGTTGGATGCATTCCTTGATTGACGGTGTCTATTTATGTGTAGGGTGTGGAAAACTGTCTAAGGTCCTTCAAAATAATATTTTACTCAGTCATAACTATTTTTATTTTTCAATGTAATGTAGCAATGGGATTCAAGCCACACTTCCATTTTCAAGAAATATTTCTTCCCATGTCTCCGCTGTGTGCGAGTTTCTTTTGGAGATGTTCTGATTCTCATCCCACCGATTTAATATAGAATTACTTTTCCATGGACTAAGAGAATATTTTTAGATTTCCATGCTTGCATTTCTGCTTGCCCTAGTTTTCTTTGAACATGAAGAAGTTAATCCTCCCCAGAAAGAAGTCAGATGCATTACCTTGTGGAGAGAAAGCTGGTTTTAATATTATTTCCCTGCTCTCCAGAGTGACAGTTCCAGTTCTGTTAGTACTACTATTTTAGGAGAGAGAGGGAAATGTAGATCTGGGGAGTTAATACTTTCTTTTCATTGAAAGCCAGAGGAAACAGGAATGTCTGATATATGTTAATAGATTTCTGTTCTGAAACTCTTGCATCTCTCCCTTTAAATGAACAAACAAAAAAAGGTGTCCCAAAGAAGTTCTTAAATTGCTTGCAACCTCTTGGTACCATAGTGAGTCTCTTCGCTGCAGATTTAGGCAGCACTGATGACATGATGTTCTGTACCAAAGGTTTACATATGGGAACTGGAAAAAATGCATTTTCTTGCAGGCAAAGATCCCTATTAGCTGTGCTGACAAACCATGGGAAGACAAATCAGCCATAAGACTCCATTAATTTGATTTTAATCTTTATTTTATAAACCTGAGATTCTGGATGATAGGACACAACCACTTTAATTAAATAGCTTGTTCTTCTTTTATTTTTTTATTTTTTCTTTTTTTTTGGCAAGAGCTTTGCATAGTTAATAAGGACAGGATTACCCTACCTGTACATAACTGATTTGTGTAACTTGTAGATTGTTGTACCAGACGCCGTTGTCCACTGTGAATCATCTACAAATACACAGGTTTTAAGTACTATTGAAGCCAATGGGCACTTGTGCTGACTGGCAGACCAAATAAAAATTAAATATAACATCTGTATATATTTTCAGCTCCTAAAAAATGAAAATCCTTTGGATTAACAGGGATTTTTATCTCTTTGCACTTAGTTAGCCACCAACAGTGTCATGCTGCTTCCACACAAATGCTCTGAATGCACTTTTTTTTTCCTTTTCTTTTCTTCCTTCCCCCTCCTTTTTCTGGAAGACCAGCAGCATTTGCAGCTCTGCCTGGCTAGGTAGTTTCCTGCAAGTAACTTCAAACATCAGAAGCCAGTTTGAGCTTCTTTCCTATGCTGATAGGCAATGCGTCTCGGTTTCTCAGCAGTCTGCCTTTAATTAACCCAACTTATTGGTAGCACATGTTGACTGGGTAGATGGTTTATTTTCTTTAGCACAAATGGTGTCAAAGAAATCAATGAGTTTTACATTGTATCATAACTTTTCTGGTTTGTTTTCTTTGGTTCTTTTCTGCATTGGAACTTCTCACATAAGGCTGTATGCGTGCGTTGGCACCAGCCTTCTGCAAACGGAAATAATATGCATGAAATTGTAATGCATGAAATTGTAATTGTTGCCAGCATTCAATAAAGCAGCACCTATCCAGGGCAGTGGGATCAATTATTTTTCTAGGAGGCTGTGTATGCAGTGCTGTTAATTTTACAAATGAAACACAGGAAGAAAGAGAGAAGGAAGTGTATCTGACAGATCAATATTGATGAAAGAATTTATTTTGCCTGGTAATTGTTGACTGTTCATTTGCAAGGAGAGGATGCATTTTTATTGTTACTGCTGCTCGCCCTGGAGGCTGAGCCAGAGGGGTTTGTCTTGTGCTCCTGTGTGAAATTGCTTTTGCATCGTCTCCTACAGAATTTCCTAAAGTGTATGTTGACTAAAGTATGGAGAGAAAACGAGATTTTTGTTTTGTTTTGTTATTTTAGTGCTTATTGATACTTGTTCAAAGCAGTTATGCTGCTGTCTCACCAAGCCCAGTGTGTAGCTGGTAGGACCCAAACCCAGAGTTTTTATGCAGATGAACTAAAGAAGTATGCATTCACTAATTTCTTAAATGAAGAGCTACTTGCTTGTATTCTAATGGGGATTGGTTATTTGTTATAAATCTGCATTTTAAAATACAGACCAGCAGTTTCCAAACAGCTTCTTTTAGCTTCCTGATAGATAAATGTTGCGATGGTTTTGTAAAAATTGCCCTTAAATGAGAAAGCGTAAATTCATGTGAATCTTTGGTCACTGTCCCACACTGCTGTTGCATTTTTTCCTCCTCTTTTTTTCCCCCATCTAAACACAGCAGTAGAACATCTGGAGTGACATTTCCAGATGACCCTTTTGAAAAACTGCTATAAACTAGCACAAAAGATCCCCTGAGCCCCTGCCCCTGGCAGACTGCACCTAAGCTGCAGGAAGAGCATTTGAAAAGCCCCATGTCCCTTTGGGGAAAGATCCTCTTGCTGCTGTGTGCAGATAATGACCCAAGGAAACAGGCGGCCGGTCCACAGCTTCTCGGTGCAGAGCTGCCCAGGGTTGCAGAAGCACAGAAATAGTTTAAAGTCATTGAGGTGTAACACTTTCCCTAGAAACTCTTGAGCTTTTCTTCAGAGTGATTCAAATTGATTGCCGGCGCTAAATGGCTTCAAGAGGCATCCCAGCTACCTTTGCACTTCATTTATTCTGGCACAACTAAACAGAGCCTTTCTTCTCCTCTATTAAGATGTGAGAGCTTGCGAGCTTTGCACTCATCCATGAGATCACATACTGGGTCTCAGTTTCAGACCTCAGTAGTAGCAGCTGGTGGAATAAAAGGATTCCTTGAAACAGCACCAGGTCCATGTGGTTGTGTGTGCACAGAGGGAAGTGAAGGCTTTTGGGTAAGCCCTGTGATCTTGGGCCTCTGCCCATCCAGGCTGCAGCACCTCTGGGAGCATGTTGTGGTTTCCTGCCTCTCTGCACTTTGGTTTCTTTCCAAAAGAAATCAAAGCACACAAGGAGATGCTGGGCTCTTGTCTGTGTCCTGGGGTGGGGCTAAGCTGCACACCACTACGGTGGGCTGTACACCAAGCAGCTCTGCTCTGCTCCGTGAGTACACACTCTTGGACTGTCTTGTCACTGCACTATCCTGCTCTGACTTCTGGGGTCTTTAGCTGCAACACCTAATGCTGGATACCCTTACTTAGAGGTACTACAATATGCTTAAGAAATAAAGCCTGTAATTCATTTGCTATTTCTTACAGCACTCACTATGCTGGTCAAATTATGTTTCCATAAGGCCCAAAGCCGCCTCAGCAGGACAGGAGAAGTGCTCCAGGCAGTGTGCGCATCCCTGGCTGCTGAGGTGTTCTTGAAAGTGTGGTGCCTTCACTGTACATGACATCATCACATGCTAGCTCCAGAGATATGCAAACTAGCATTAACTAAATTGCACTCTGCAATCACTACAAGATAATTGTTGTAACAGGAGTATACACAAGCAGTGAAACTGTGCTGAGCTCTTCATGGGCACAGCTACACGTGTAACTGGACCCAAGCGATATTAAAGCTGGCTGATGTGTGTCTTGGCAACTGTGAAACTGCTTGTCCCTGTCCACCCTGTATTTATTTTGTTCTCAATGCAAATACTCTTGATGTGATTTGGTGCAAGATGGGTGCTGAAGGCGTACCTCGGTTTGAAGAAACAACAGGCTGTGAAGGTCCAAGGTGGTGCTGAGCTGTTCCTTACAGCTAGGGACTAGCAGTCGCTACAGCTCGTGACTGCCGTCTGTACCAGCAGTTCTGTGTGCTGCCAGTTGCTGTTTGTGCAGTTTTCTCCAGGTGGTGACACAGAAACCCATGTGAGTTGTTGTCATCCCTTAAGGTTCCTGGCTGAAATTGAGGTCTGCATGTTCTTGACTGTGGTGCTGGGCATTCAGAGAGGAAGAGAAAGCAGTCGCAGAAACAGGACAGCTGATTGAGCTTGGTTTTTTAGTTCATGCTTTCTGTCCCACTTTAAAACAGGAGTTTGATGGTTCAGTAGTGTTTTGATAATGGAGAATAGGGGTTTACTTGTTTGGATTTCAATTTAAAAAATTGTATTTATATAGCTATTTTAAATTGATAGGATTGGCAGGGAAATGCTTTTAGCAAGTGAAACACACCCCTTAGATTCTGTATTCTCATCAACAGAGATTGCAGGTGTATAAAACCAGAAGAGACAGGGATTCGTTCAGTCTGTGGATGCTGGAGGACAGCTGCTGTACTTCCCTTCCATGTTCTGTCTGCCTGAACAAATGAAGGGATATTGTAATCAGTCAGATTATCACATAACAGTTTTATAGTTTCATGATTTCTTCTAATGTCCCTTATTTTTTAATGATTTTTTCTCTTGAAGTTGAGACATATTTTCACATTAGGTGCTTTAAATATGAAAATCTCCCACAATTTCTACACTGGTTTTTTTTTTTTTTTTCTTTTCTATAAAGCTTGTTTCTTAGAATGCATATTTGTGTATGTTGCCAAAATTGCACAGGATTCATCAGTGCTTTGAATCTCCATCTATTTCTGCTCTAAGAGTTCAGGATGGGATAAAGCCTTGATGGTAAGCTTTTGGCATTTCGAAGCACAGCATCTCTAACAGAACAGGTGACAAGAAATTGTGCTTCTTTCACAATATTTGTTACCAAATTTAAAGCACGCTACAATAACACTGATGACATGCGTGTTTTGAATCTCCACTTTAGACAAAACCTTTTAGCCCTGACTTAAATGATCAAAATATTCTCACTGTCTGGGGTGAGGTCAGAATATTATTAGATATGTGTTTCTGCTGTGTCTCTGCCCCAGCATGGAGGGCTCATCTATTTGAGGATTGTAGGGTCATAGAATAATTTGGGTTGAAAGGCACCTCAAGAGGTTATCTAGACACACCTCCTGCTCCAAGCAGGGTCAGCTATGAAGTTTGGTCAGTTGAGTCAAGATTACACCATTTAACCAGAGTGGAGGTTTAAAACATGCATGTCATCCACAACAGCCCTTCACAATCTGCAGGTATAGAGACATTTTTCTGGGGGCTGGCAGCTCTTGTGAAGTTGAAGGGGCTCACTGCTTGAGAGGAAAGCAAATGACAGTCATCTAACAGGGTATTTATTGCGGTGCTGATAGTGGTGTCTTAAGAACCACTGATTTGGACCATGATGAAACCTTTAAAGGAGAATTACTTTCAGTTGGGGAATCATCTGGGACCTGATTCTCAAAACAGGGCATTTGCATAATCATTGTCAGCATGCAAATTCCTGATTTTTGAAGCATAAAGGACACATAAATGTTTAGTAAAGAGGGCCTGATATGAATTACTTTTTTTTTTTTTTTCTTCCTCAGTTGCAAGAGAAACATTATCATGCTGCTGGTATGCTGCCTAAATTTAAAGACATTTGTAATAGGAAGAAATCTATTTTCTGCATATTTGTATTTTTATGTGTGTGTAGCTTTGTGTGTGTAGGTACAATATGTACACATGGTTGATCCATACTTCGTAAGGTTGCTCAGCTGCTAAGTTATATGCATTGAGAAATATATTGTCAACCTATACCTTGTACATTTTCTGCCTTCTGGAGACAGTTTAATAAAAACAGGTGCTTTTCCATAAGGAAAGTTCAGCAGCCATAAAGAAATAGGCACAGCATGTTTCTATTTCATCTTTACATATCTGGTAATTAAAGATGTGCCAAACTCCTTGAAAATAATTCACTTGGTCGGTGAACCACATTATTCAGCGATTTGCAGATATCACAAAAGAGAAAGCTTAGGCATTTCGATTCACTCTGCAAATCGACATCGTATTCCGCCACATTACATCTCAGTGATGCCCAGAAAATGGACTCTCACTGCCTCACCCCACATTACTATGCATCAGGTCAAAGCAAAACTTTTATTTTTTTCTGTCTATTAGATCTGAAATGTTAGGTGGCAAATACTGGTCACAAGAAATTTATCAAAAGAGCTATTTCTGAGCTAAATCTTGGGAAATTATTTCTCAGTAGAATTATATTTTATTAATGTGCTTTAGGAATATAATCAATGGATTTGGAGGCAAGTAGTAAAATGAATCTTGTCTCTGTATAGGGCTTGCCTGGCCTGCTTTTTAGGAAACTTAAGGCCTTGTTTACATTAAGGGAAGTGAGGTCGCTACACTGATATATTATGGCCTGACCCACTGCAGTGATACATAAACATAGGACTTCATCTCACTGCAGCTGAGTAACCACTGAGGTTACTGCACAGAGTGTTCCTTCCTGCTGCTGGGATTGCAGTGCTCAGGCTGTGTGGGAGAGTGGCCCCTGCCAAGGTCCAGAGCAGCCCACTGCATGATTACCATGTTGCCTTTTTTTAGATTATCTCTGAAACCTCCATTTTTCACCTAAAAAATAAATGAATCCAATTTTCTTCACTGATGTCCTTATGGCCTTAGCATACAGATGAGCCTGGTGTAAGCTCATGTCCTCCATGTGCCCAGCTCTGTCACAAATGGGTTCTTCAACACCTGTAAAAGCAAGAGGAAGATTTACCCTAACCATACAGTGATTTTCCATCATTTTACTATGAACAATTAGAATGTAATTGGTGAAGTGGATGATCCTCTCACTTCCCAGCAGCATTGTGTTCTCATAGTTAAGCTTGTGCAGGTGGAGCGATACCTTAGGAATCCCAGAGTCCATGACAGAGCTTGTGCTCTATTTTTTGTGTCTCAGAAATTGCCTGGTATTAAAAAAGTGTATGTTCTATTTATGTACTATAAGTAGAACGATCTTTTTGTTATAGCGTCAGGGTGTTTCACTGCAGGGTAGGCTGATCTCTGTAGGGGTGGTCTGCTGCCCAGTGCAGCTCACTCAGCAGCCTGGCAGGACTTTGCAGGAGCTCCCAGGAGGAAAGCAGAGTGCACCAGCAACTCCTTGCCCACCCTGGCCCAGCCACCTTTGAAGTTTTCTTGCTGGATTTATAGTCATTAGAGAATTATGAGTTGCATATTCCTTGCACTGTTACGTGATGTTCAGACCAGTTATGTTGCTGTATACAGAATACGGAACAAACAAGTAAATTAATATTAGATGTGATGGAAAGGTGTCCTGTATTAATTCACATACCTCTTGGTGTGTGAACCAAAGCCTCCTGCCTGTGGCATCGAGTGTTGGGCAACAGGAGCTGTAGTGTTCCTTTGCATTCCAGCAGCTGGCTGATCTGATTCATCGCAAATATGCTAGAAAAATGGTTTTGGCATGATAGAAGTCTACCTGTCAGTGTTATCCCACAACGCTTGTGCAGCATCAGCTGTACCTTTCCTATTTTAGGTGCTATAAAACCTTTGTTGTCTCCATATTCGCTGCATAGTGGGGGAAACAAGCTTTGGGGCTTCTCCATTGATTTCATGAGCTGAACCATTTCCAGTTTTCTGTGTTGCTGATGTGAATCATGAAAACTTGTATTTCTGTGTTAAATATCCTGGTTTTATGATTGGGGGGGGGGGGGGGGGTGACGGGTTTGTTTTGGGGAATTTTTAATTTTTTTCTAAAATTTTTCTTTATTATTTTGTGGGGGGGGGGAGGGCCCTGCGTCCCTCCCCAAAAAGTTGGGTCTT